>NDXB01000675.1:104120-152610 GCA_002631895.1 Agapornis roseicollis | reverse complement strand
AATATATTTTAAAAAAAGAAAAAAAAAAAAAAAAAAAAAAAAAAAAGAAATCCAAAATCATTACAGGAGAGGACCTCAAAATCCTAGGTGTCCTCTACACTTCACGTGTCACACACAAACAACTACAGCAGGTATTTGAGAACAACGGAACTTGTGAACTCGAGTAGAAAAAGATTTCAAAATAATTAAGATTTTTACCTGATCCACTAACACAATACATTCCAGAAGCTGCCTACCTCAGGAAGGACAGGAATGTAGTGAAATTCATGGGGAAAACCATGAAATAATACATAATTTATTCTAAGTATCTTTCAATACATGTGTTCCTGTTGTGTTTATAAAATACATTTCATTTCAATACTTCAGTGTCTACGTGCCAAATCCTTAACTAATACCATCACTAGAAACCTTCAATTAATGACAATATTAATGGTGCTTTACATAGCACAGATAAAAGAACACATGCATAATATACCTAGATACCTCAAGTTTTACACATTACTAGTAAAAAAACCCATTAATAAAAAATAATCCAATAAAAGCACTGTTTGTGATGGCATTACCATACTTTTTAGTGTAAATAAAGAGAGTCTCCCTCCTAAATAACTACTAAATGCTTCAGGTTCTAACATATTGCTGCAAGCTATAATGGTTATAACTGTTAATCCAATACACCTTTTATACAAACCCATAAACACATGAGTGGAAAAATAGCACAGATGTTCATCTCTAATGCAATTTCCATTCAATTTCCTAAGTGCAGTCCCTGTGTGCAAACTAGCTTAACGTTATGTTTAGCTTGCAAATTCTTTTAATAAATAATGAATGCAATAAAACTGGTAGATCAATGGCAAGCTGAGAAATCATAAAAAAGCCTTTTGTGCTCATGCTGTTGCCGATTTCAAACTTTAATCCAGTGACAGATCGATACTACTTTTTCTTTTTAACCCATCACATAGATAGCAGATAGATGAGATGTAGGTTAAATGCTGTTACCAGATATCAATTTCCAGAAACTTGATAACATCAGACACAATTGCAATTGAACATTCTATACTTTAATGTATACCCAACAATATACACTGCCAAACTACACTTCAAACCACTGTAAACTAAGAAAGCAAGTCCTATTCATTTGTGCTGGTCCCTACATTTTGGGGAAGTGGTATTTGTAACTGAGTCCAAGAAAAGCTCTAAGACAATATATTTTAATAAGCAAAATGGCCTTTGCAGGTCAAGATGTGCTGTCAAGGAAATATAATCTCCCCATGCTTGCTAGTGACAATAAACACAGTACTCACATGAAAAAACAGCAACATAGCTGTGCTACCAAACAGAAAGGAAAGCAAACAAATCTATTATGCTTTGTAGAATTCAGATATTAGACCCTTCTGGCCGAGTATCAAAGTACATAAGTTAATGGGTATCAGTGCTGCTTTCAAGTTGTAGAATAAGGAGAGAGGGGGAAACCCTATTACTAAGTCACTTTGGACAGCCATGCTTTACCAAGAGGGAACAAAGATCAAAAGCATCTAGCCCTGAGGGATGGTTCTAGTATCAAGCAGGATAAATCTAACCCACTAAGAATCATTACTACCTAATGTACTTGTGCTTAGTAATGCATGTTTAATCATGACATACAAAAAATTTTGCCTTAACTTATACCAAAGGAACATGTCACAGACAGCAGGAACTCTAAAGTATCCTCATCTTGTTTGGTTTTGCAATTAGTATAATGTAAATAATCATTAAAACACTGTATTTCTGTATACATAGGGGGGTTATTGCACTGATAATCACATGAAGAACTTATAAAAGAAACCAGATGGGAACTTCTAAGTATTCTGAACTATGGGTTTGGATAGTTTTGTTCCTAACTTCCAGAAATAATAATTTTGAGTTTTCTGAACAGGCACAGAAAAGATTGAAGATCCTAAACTCAGAAGGAACAAGATGAGACAAAAAGGGTAGTACCTGTCTGAAAATGCCACATGCACACAATTCTTTCAAACACAGGTTTTTATGCTAGTATGTCCCACCACTGATGAGAAGGGCACAAACCTTAGAAACATTTCCAAGTTCTTTGCCCTGGCAAACTTCCACTGGAACGAAAGGGAGTTCCACCTCAGCAAAGTCAAAACAGGAGCTTTACAGCACAGACTTTTTAATACTGATACTGACTAACACCTCTTGTACAACATGAATTCCAGCCTGCAAGCAAGGAAATAAGCAAGAGCAATTCTTCAAAGTATCTCAGAATGCTCATGTTAAACATTTTCTGCAGAATTACCAAGGTAGGTACTAAGGCCACTGTCATACAACAAAAGGTGATTTTCTAATTTAGCAATTTTTGCTTTGCTCCTAAGTTCTGCCAAAGTTGATTTTCACCTTCCTTAAAAGCAAACGCACACACAAACAGGCTGTGTCTCCAACTGTAGCCCCAGTGTGAGAATAGTTTCCCATCTACAGAGCCATCCACTTCTGGAGTATAATGCTGTTGCCACACATTGATATATTGGTGAAAGGAAGGCAAATATAACAATGCTAAAGCTTAAACTCATTTGAATAAACTGTGAACTTCTATTACATATATTGTTTCCTTTATCAAATTGTAACTACTGGAGCAAGAATACCAAGAATGCCAACATAAATCTAGATCTGTTACAGCCAGTTTCTCCAATTTATTCTCAGAAGCCTTAATGACAAAAAGTCAAAGTTCTTCTGTTTGGGGGGAGACTAAGAAAATGAACAGTCACAATAATTTTTAACATTAAAATAACACATCATAGAGAACAAGATCGGGTTTAACAAAATGACAGAAGCAAATCACAAAAGACTGCTTTACCTTCTGAAGAAAAACAAGGAAGACCACAAGTCTTCTAATAAGGAATAAAAGCCTATAAAAACTATGCGTAGCCTACGTGGGAAATAGATCTTCATTATTCATGGCAGAGTACTTTACGCTTTGAGCAATCTTTTCCAGAATTTAAAACCGTTCCACAAAGACACATTCCAGCCTCTTTTATGATTTGCATTCCACAGGTTCTGCTCCAAGATAATGGATACCAGACTATACAGAACAGAAATTAATGGTGATCAACAACTTCTCTAACGTATCTGGCACTAAATGTTAAGTAGTAACAGAAACATAATTAGCAAGTATACCTATCTTAAATCTAGCAGATGTTGAATCCAGGCACATTTAACTTTAAAAGAAAAATATTTACTAAGAATTAAAAAAAAAAAACAGTAAGAAAAAAAAGAGGGAGAGAAAGTCTTACTTCAGCCTGTAATCAATTTGGACACAATGATGTTCTATTTATAACAACACTTTTACATGTTTTAGTCTTATATTATTTATTCGGATCATTCCTATTACAATGAAATATTAATGCTGAGAAAGTGGTTACTCTATTAAGGACCTATCCTATGTTTAGATTTTAATATTGATCTCCACTATTTTAGAATAATTAATCATTCTGTACAAAACTGTCTTTGTCTGACTTTGTGTTATTATATGATCAGAAGTTTAGCATCTTCCCCACCATGATGCTGTAATTAAATTTATATTTTGACCTATTCCTAAAGGCAATTTAGTTATTCCAACAGAAGGGGGAAAAGGGGATACCGCCACTTTAAAAGCTTCAATCTCTTTGACATTGCTGGCAGTGTATGGGAACATTAATGCATCTGTCATGATAACAAGCTAAGAATAACATCTAGACATCAAACCGAGCAGAGAATCCATCTGAAGTGATTCATTCAGATCTGTCTCATTGATTTATTAAACACAGGGCAACATCTGCAGCCTCACAGAGCCGCTTGGCAAAATTAATGCAAGATCAATTCAAATGGAAAAAAGTGCAAAAGAGATAAATCAAAACACAATTTGCATGCAGTTCCACAATCAGGCTTATTGGGTGCAAATGCTCAATTTCCCTCCCAAAGCAAATGAGTTTAAATGTTGTTTTATCTTTGTAGAATTGTGTGATTTGAAGTGACAGTGAAGAGTTCTGCAGGTTGAAATGGTGAAAAGAAAAAAAAAAGGAGAAGAAATGCTTGCAAAGACCTTTTGAATATGCAACAAGAATATCATTAATACCTAATTGTTTGGCTTTTTTGTCTTTGCTACAAAAACACAGTATTTTTCAGTTGTAGAAGTCTCCGTAGAAAATTACATATGTATTATGCATATACACATGCAGGAAACACACAAATACTCCATTTTGGAGGAAAAGCATGTTACACTTCAAATAGGGAGCTCTATTGACATGAAAAAAAAGAAGGGAATTTTAATCAAGGCCTCTCCAGATTACATATGCATCTGATGAAAAAAATCCAAGTATTTTAGTAGTTTTGAACAAGCATAGGCTTTCAAGATGTCTAAAAAGAAAGAGGGATTCTTCCAAAAGTATAATTAATCTGCTCAGAAGTAGAAAAATTCCTTTCTGCATCTCTAGCAGAATCCACTATGCTAGTGATCTCTCTTCACAAATACTTTAAGTGAGCCTCCTTTCCAAGAATGAAAGGGAAATTGAGAAATTGACAATTTCTGTTTTAACATGCTAGAACCTTTAAAACCCACAAGTTTGGCCAAGTCTGAATCATACTAAATATTTACTTAGTCAAAGAAGTTGATATCATCAGATGTCCACATTTAAAATCAATATACAAGGAACCTCTGTGCAGCGCTACATGACTGGATTGCTTTAATTATAATCTTGACATCATTCTCCTAATAAAAGACAGAGTATTGCTGACTATAAGGTAGCTTTTAATAGACAACATGACAAGACCCTCATTATCTCATAAAATAAAATGTCTGCATTTACTGCTTAAATTCATTTCTAAAGCCTTTTATTGTTTGTTAATAGTCCAAGTAATACAAAATATTAGCTTAACTAGATACTTTAAGTCACAAAAAATAAGCCACGTATTAAAATGCTGTTTCCTGGGAATTATTCTTACTATTCACTGGATAATCCAGACCAACACTATGCTTTTTCAGTAGTAAACAGCATTCAAACACAGAAACCCTGTAAAATAATCATACTCTTATAATCCTAATTTTAAGGACTGCCACATTTACGATCATAAAAATGTTCTCACTATGATTTCCAATTCCATTTTTAAGTAACACCTCATTATAGTTTTCTACTTTAAGTAAATGTTATGCTTTACTACTAAAATTAAGCATGTGTCCATAATTTATGTAGTCTTCTAACATACTGCAAATTAGTAATTAAATTGTCTAAACATGTTGTACTCACTCTTCACTTGACGATGCTACCTATAATGAAACGAACAGTTAGTTTCATTTCACAAACCTTGCTTCCAAATTAGGTTAGATGATGATGGCTAACAATAAGCAAAGTTAGGAACATTCTGTTTACAGGTGAATGAAATTTACACGTGTACTGTTTAAAAAAATACAAAGGTCAAAAATGCTGACTATAGGTAACTAGTGTTACATACACAAGACGAATAAACAAAACTTTCACTTGCAGGTATAGTATTTCTCTGCAGCTCTTAGCTGAGCTCGTCCACAAAGCTCATAAAACTCAACACAGCAAGAGAAGTAGAACTTCTCTTTTTTTTCAGTTATATGTAATTGAGAGTTAACACTGCAATAGAAATAAAAGTGTGCACTAACATAAGAGATGTTGACTTTCAGAAGTGAACTAGTATTAAAAACAATGATAGCCAGCATTTCTTACTGCTTTTTCTGGCAGCTCAAGTTTACTTCCTGCAGTATTCAAATATGTACATAAATATCTATTAATTAATATATATATACACACACATACACACTAAAAAAAGCAATGCAGAACATTCCGAGTTCAAAGCAATGCTTGAGTCATGCAGCGGAACAATACACATCGAAGGGTTTGCTTCTAAAAGGTCACTTTTTCCCAGACTTAACTTCCCAGGTATAGACCCTAAATCCTGTATGTATAGCTGTAACAGTGGTACTGTGTTTTATCTGCTTGGTACCATGCACTGCAGTGGTTCCTAGGTCACTTCACAGCAAAAAAAAAATTAGCTCACTCATGTATTTAGCTAATTTTAGCCAACATGCTCTCCTACCAGTACTGATCATTCAACAAAAAAAAAAAAAGGCTGTAAATAAAATGACATATTAAGCATTAAATTAGCACGATGGAATACAACTAACATTAAGTTACAACACTTGAGAGAAGTTTCATGTGCGCTGATAACANTTTAGCCAACATGCTCTCCTACCAGTACTGATCATTCAACAAAAAAAAAAAAAAGGCTGTAAATAAAATGACATATTAAGCATTAAATTAGCACGATGGAATACAACTAACATTAAGTTACAACACTTGAGAGAAGTTTCATGTGCGCTGATAACATCACGCATTACACCTGAAACCGTGAAGGCAAAATACATCAGCAGGTTATTCGAACCAGCTGAATTTAAAGAGATATAAACCATAGCCTTAGTGATGTTTCAATAAACAAGAAACATTTTAGAGAATGTAAGGTGAACTGGTGCTCCTGAACAGGTAAAAAATACATAGTGTTTTCATAACTAGGCAGGAAGAGATTGTGCTTACACACGTGTTGAATGCACTTAGTTGAGAGCTTTGACTCCACTAAGACTTGTTTCTGACCTACTGGATGCCCTCTCAGTAGTGCCCTTGCCGGATCTTCAGCCTTTGCTCAGGTCTTCGTTCTACTGATTGCTCCTTTCAGACCCACTCCCAGAGCATCACTCGGCTCCTCACTTACACACAGCTCCTCTGGCCTCCCCTCTCAGCTGCTCCTTGCATTACTTATTCCCTTACCCTGCCATGCCTTAAGTCTATGAAATACAAGTTTTGAATATTTAATATCCAGCATTCCTGGATTTTAAATCATTGGTTGAAAGAGAGAAGAAATCAGACTGCATCTAAAGGCTGGATCATCAAATCAAATCCCCTATTTCCCCAAAGAAAAACTTTGGCATGGTCACAGAAACTAAAAGGACTTATTTCTTTAATGGTCAACTTTCATGCTAGTCGAGTTTCAGGAATATTTCAGAGAAGCATTCACATGCTAAACGCATCCCTTTGTAATCCTACATTAATTTTATTTAAATACATTAGCCTCAGACCTTACTTTTAACACCATCATTTTAACGAGGCAGCGGTTATGATGTCACAGAGGTGCACGACCCTGAAACAAGCAGGCAGCGGGAGAAGGTGTCACAGAAACACAACACGAGCACGAGAAAAAGCCGGTACTTCAAATAAACACGCCTAGGAATTGAGTGCAAGCTCCCCTCAAGTGTTCACCTGTAACATAAAATGATTTGAAACAAAACAAATACTGCTATTCTCGGAAGGTCGCCCGGTCTGTTCCAGCCTCAGCTCCAGGTGGCAAGAACAGGATCAGGCCCAAATCAGAGCCTGCTGAAGGCGCTATTAAAAATACCCCACCCAATACGTTCGGTGCTGAGCAGCCAGAAGTAGTGACACGAAAACCAAAGTTAACAAATACCCGCATGCTGCACGTCAAACACCACGCTCAAAGCTCTGCGAAACAACCTCCATAAAGAAAAGTTTCCTGCCAGGCTGAAAGCAGCAGCACACTGAAATGTAAATGTTTCTAAGGAGGTACCGCACGAACTGCTGAACTAGTCATGTCATCCCCACACACCCTGCGTCGCATCCAACCCCACTGCACTTGGTGTTTCTACTGAGCCCCGAGAGGGTTTTTTGTGCTTATTAGATCATTATCATTTCTAAAGGCAGCAGCTATAAGGATTGTAACCCCCAGTACGAAGGGCCCAGCAGGGATCTCCCAGGAATACCACCCTCTCTGGGCTCGCCAGGGCAGGGGCTGCGGCCGCACCAGCACTCTCAACTGCGGGACGCACCATTACTCCGGCTCGGTAATGGGCAACAGTTTGTCCGCAGCCGCCATTCGCCTCCCCCCGCGGGCACCGGCCGGGACTCGCCAGCCGCGGCCCGCGCCCACCCTCCCGGGAGAGAGGAATCCCGAGGAGAACCGAGAGTTCCAGCGGCAAAAAACACGGATAAAACTTTTGTGTTATTTGTGCGCAGCGTAAACGGGAACTCTGCTCCCGCTGCTAAGGGAAAAGTTTGCAGACGGGTGCGCGGAACGGCTCCGGTACCCTGCGGTACCGGGGGATGGGGGAACCCCGCAGTTCATGTCGGTACCGCCGTGGGGCTCACCCGCCCCGCCCGCACCGCCGACCCTGGCCCCGCACCGCGGCCCGGAGCGCTGTGAAGGGACTCCCCCACCTCCCGCCGCAAGAGCCCCGGGGAGCGGAGACACGGGACCCGTCACCCCCTCCCCGGGCACGGCTCCCCGCGGGCCGGAGGAAGCGCGAAGTTCGGCTGCTCACCTCGCGTTGGTGCAGTCGTTGTACAAAGTTTCGAAGTCCTTCCTGGTGATGAGCTTGCAGCGGTTGACGCCGGGCTGGATGGCCCCCAGCCCCCGCAGGATGCGGACCTGCTCCACCGTGCACACCACGGGTGATATATCCAGCCGCTTCAGCTTGGTGTAGACCGTGTGCAGCCCTCCCACCAGGTGCTTGAGGAAGAGATCAAAGACCTGCGGCAAGCAGATCAGCTCCTGCCCCTCCACGAGGAACGAGGCCACCTTCACCCCGTGCAGGTCGACCATCTTACACTCGTTGCCGCCGCCACCGCCCGCGCCGGCCCCGCCGCTGCCGGCGGAGAGGAAACTGTTGACGAGGCTGTTGGTGAGGCGCGGAGACTCCGCGGGGCTGGAGTACAGCGGGTCCGCCCGGAACAAGCCTGCCGAGCCCCCCGCGCCGCCGCTGGAAGTTGCGGCGATGACGGGCGGCGCGGAGACAGCCATGGCCAGCCCGGCTCCCCGCCGCTCGCCTCAGCCCCGCGCTTTGCTCTACTACTAAAAACAGAGCCGCGCGCCCGCCCTCCCACACGCAGCGGCCGCCGCCAGCCGCGCGCCGAGACCCCTCCCCAGCGCCGCCGGGGGGGAAGAGTGACAGCGCCCTCCAGCCAATGCGCCCCGCCCGCCTCCAGCGCGGCCCCGGCGAGTGGCTGCGGGCGGCGGGGTGGGGCGGGGCAGGGCAGCGCCACCGCAGCACCTGGGCCGCGGGGTGTGAGGCGGCCGCGTCGGGCTGCGTGTGAGGGGAGCGCGGCCGGGCTGCGAGAACTTCCCCCCGCCGCGGGCTGGGAAAGTTTCGCTGAGCTCTGCTGGGGCCGTGAGGGGATCCTGCGGCTCAGCGCCGGAGCTCTGAGGGAGAGGAGGGCAAGGCTAAGGCTGCTCCGCCGCAGGTCCGGCTGCCGGCCCTCTTTCCCGAATAGTTTCAGCGGTCGCTGCGCTCTGGTACGTTCCTGAGTGTTAAAACACCTGTGCTCTGACACGGCCGAAAGAAATCGGGAGAGATGGGCGGTGTGAGGGAAGGTTTAGCAGCGCGAGTACTCCGTTAAGTAAATAATGCACCCGACTTAACACATCTTCACTGTGGACCAGCAACCCGTTATTCTCTTGTGTGAAGAGACGGTGGATCCAGGCCGTGGCAGCACATCAGGTCTAAAACACACTAAGCCCGCTAGTCACTCAGTGAGGGGAGTGTGTGCTGCGCAGGCAGGACGAAGGAGACTGAGAGATGTGGAAGTTGGTGATAGGTCACAGGAGGCAAAGTCTGTTCTCGGGAGGTCTTGCGTGTAATTGCATGTAATTTCCAGATTCAAGTGTGGCATTAATTGTGTTTTAGATACAATGGCATCAGTTCCCTCCTCATGCTTGACTGTAAGGCAGCCTCCAGAAGCACCATATGGTACCTCATTCAGCTGCACACAAGTAAAACCCAGCAGTCTTGGGAACCAGACAGATCCTGTGCCTCCTTCACCTGAAGCAGGTCAGTTGACAAAAGAACTGCTAAGCTTCATGCATCCCTTCTCCCTGAACAACTGGATTAGAAAGATGGTCATATAAATTTCATATAAAGGAGTTGAATCTGATAGATAAGCACCTGGCTAGAGTGGTGATATGCTTACCTACTCCTAATGCACTTACATTCCATCTCTTTTCCCAGCCTCCTCCTTCTTTTCCTTTGTATTAACGTTTTTTCTTGTTTGTTTCCACTTTTTTCAGTCTCTTATCTTTCCTTATTTCCTAGTCCTCTAACTTCTTCACTTCCCTCTTTTTTAACTTCTTCCTAAAGTGTTCAGTAAACAAAGCAAGCACAAAAGTATTAACCAAACTTTTCAAGTGGCTACCAAACAAGCAATGTCAACAGAGCATTTCAACTATTTCCACGATTGCACTGCTTTGTATGCCATCCTCCTTTTGTTGAGCTTGCTTATTTAGGCACCCTATCAGCAAAGTTTAATATTTTTGCATTAAGAATCATCCCGGTTTAGATGAAGGGAAATGAAATGCTATGTTTGTTAAATTACATTAACTAAATTACACTCTGCAAGAACCAATCCATCGATTGTATGTGCGTTCCAAGATGACTAGCCACTTGTTTTACGCCCCTAGCCTAGGTGCCTAAAACCAATGCAGAATTTTCACATAAACTATGCTTAAGTGAATACCTTTCAATAAGAATGCTCATATTTTGTAAACTACTTGATGCATCATTCTAGGATTGGAAGATCTGTGGCGTAGGGATCTTTACATCAGCAAAGTGTACAATAAAGTGCACAATAAAGTCCTGAACTCATCCGAGATCTTTATATACTGGAAGTGATAGAAGTAACAAATATCTGACTTCAAATAGAAACTTCTGGGGTTTGATCTTCTGGATGTAATTGCTATTAGGAGATTTAATAAATCAGATCCAAAGAGATTTTTTGCTTTGAGATTAATGTGACAATCAAATTGCTCCATGAGAATTCTTTCTCCTTTTTGACTTTAATGTCTTCCATAAGCTAAACATATTTCTAAAATAAGACTGAATTTTTGCAAGGCCAGAGGAAGCCTTGCGCATCAACACCCAGCAAGTTGGAGTGGCATGAAGCAATATAAAATCATAAAGGCTGTAGAAAAAACAGTACCCTTGAGAGGTGACTATCCATGGAGAGAACTGCTCTCAAACTCAGAAAATGCACAAGGTACAGGAATTAATACCAGGCAGCTGTTCAATTAAGCTAAGCATATAAAAATCAACTATATCAATGGATGTTATTGTTTCTCTGTAATTTTATTAAAGACAAGGCAAAGTTACTAAGGCCTAACAATCACACAGTAGTATCTTGTCAGTTGTAAAGTATCCAGATGGTTTATTTGAACAGAGTCCAGCAGTAAGCAACCTGAATGTGTAGAAACCAGTAAGCTTCCCTATAACTGAAATAATTATTTTAGAGTATTTATTTAAAATAAAAGTTTCAATATTTTTGTTCTTTTTTGACTAATATGCAAAATACTCTGTTTTCTTCACATGTTCATCTATAGAAATGCTGGTATATTGTGTATTAGTCCTATTCAAAAATTGTCTGTGTTTGTATGGCAAAATGTCAAGCAAAGGTTTTATTGTATTTGTTTGTTTTTGTTGTTATCATCATTACATATGCCCTATTGGAATGAAATGCAGAAGAGCTCTTTTGTGAGACATGGGAGGAGAGAGGAAAGTCCAAGCCATTCCAGACAGGGCCAGTCAACAGCATTCTGGAAATCACTTTTTGCCAGCTGGCATAAATGTGGCTGTTGGCTTACAAGGATCCTACAGAGAAAATGATGGGTGACACAACTTACTAGAAGGTATCAATGATGTACAATAATGACAGCTTTTTAAGTGACACAGTAGGGAATTAATTAAAAATAATAACTTTGTTTCAAAAAAAACAGGAAAGCTCAATAAGGATGTTTGTGTTTTATCCTGGTCTACTGTAGCCAAATATGAGGCAGGACAATAGAAAAAAGAATTCCATAGATATTACCATGTAAAGAGTCCTGAGGATTTATTTATTTTTTTAGTATAAAGAAAGTTTTCTATAGACTTGATACAGGTATGTCCAATGTGAGTAGATTGTAGAAGAAGAAAATGCAAGGTTTTAGTGAAGAACTTGGATCTTCACTAAAATAAATGGGAGGGATAAATGTGAACTTTGATTTACAAGGGTCAGAGGGAACTTTGGACCCAAAATGAAGAATGAAAAAAGGAATAGAAAGATGTATTTGCAATGCACCCTTGTCATAATGAAATGAAATACCTTTTTTTCTGAATTCCAGTCTGACTTGAGCCCTAGTGACATGGATATTCTCCTAGTCCTTAACCAAAAAAAAAAAAAAATTACCCAAGCCCCAATCTAATAAAATCACANTGCACCCTTGTCATAATGAAATGAAATACCTTTTTTTCTGAATTCCAGTCTGACTTGAGCCCTAGTGACATGGATATTCTCCTAGTCCTTAACCAAAAAAAAAAAAAAATTACCCAGGGCCCAATCTAAAGCTCTTAACTTACTGTGGTGATCTTTGAGTTTGTATCATGAGCATGCAAGCCACCAATACTGCTAATTCTGAAGAAAGGCTTAAAAAATGAAGAAAAACCATTATTAATATTTTGCTAGGTTAGTGTTTAATTCCTTGGGAAAGAGTAAGCATGATTATATTAACAAATGTAGGCCACTGACGTGAGAAAAGAAGAGGCTGAAATTAGTATGTCATTCTTAGTGCCCACATTTTTCTAGATGCACTAGTACTTGACACTTGTATTCAATTTATTTCTGACATTACAGTAGATGGGTTTTTTTTGGAATTGTGGATTAAAACTTCCCACCTCTACATCAAGGATTTTATATAAAACCAATGAATCTAAATGTCTTAAGTATCAATAGAAAAATGATCCCTTCTCTTATGTAATTAAATGTATTGTATTAATGTGTGCATAATGCAGAATCAATAAATAATGAATTACCACTGATTGTAATTGAATGTTTTCATAATTTTATTGTCAGCCATGATAAATAATCAGTACATTTATACTGCATTAAATTAATTAGTGTGTCATTTCCATTACATACATCAGCAGTGAAGTAATGCAGTGACATCTGTTTCTAATGTTTTAAAGATGTGTTATTCCTTATTAAGTAAAAGGAAGAGTTATTAGAGGTATTTCCTGTGATTGGCAGTTATACTGGTACAGTCAAAGAGATCAAATAAAGGAACTTGCACTCTTGGCAAATGCTGCATTTCAACCCCTGATGGCAGTGAGTAGCAATGACTGGAGTGAATTTTGCTGCTTCAGGCTTTCAGAAAATCCTACCCACCTTTCTAGAGAAAGAGTGGATCTTCTCTTCCTAATACAGTTAGGGAAGTTTCTAACATGCAAAATAATTAACAGTCTACAGAAGAACCAAGCATCCACATCCATTTCTTTATCGATTTTTCTGCCTCAGTCCTCTGAATGTAAAAAGGAATTGACAAGGGCAAGAGTAGAATAGGAAGAGTAAAATATATAGAAGGGAACACATAGCAAATAAACTTAAGTTAGACTGTGCCAGAAAGAGGATTATTTTTTAAATTACTAGGTATTAGAAAATGGGTGATCACCTGGGAGCAGGGTGAAGTAAAATACACTGAGCAACAATTATGGACTTACATAAAGAGCTGGGGGTCTTTATTAATATTGTCTTTACCAAGACACTTATGGACAGCCTTAATTTTTCTGTACCATTACAACATCTTTAAAAAGAGCAACTACAAAATCTAATGTTAGGGCTTATCTTACCAGCAAGTTCATCATCTATAAACCAGCTTTAGAGAGAGCCTTGGGTGACATGATCTAGTGTGAGGCATCCATGCCCACGGCAGGAGGCTGGAACTAGATGTTGTTAAGGTCCTTTACAACCCTAACCATTCTATGAATTTTAATTGCAATTTTTCATACTATCAATTTACATCATCATTTAAAGCAAAATTAAAAAAAAAATTCTTTTCAGTGAAAGTCTCAGAACTTGCTTTCAACCACTCACTTACTATCCTTGCACAAATTTGAGAGAGTAGTCTCTGGAGCAACCACGTGCATACAGCAGTTTGTCCACATGGCTTGCCTTGTATGCCGGAAACTCCAGACTCACTTTGGATCACCTGTCTGGGTATGACTGACAGCTGCCCAACTTACTGGTGGTAGCTATACATTTATTACTCTGGATCCTCTACCATCATGTTCCAGTTCTCTGTGAGTCTGCATCTGTAGAATTCCTCCCTGTGCAATTTTTGAGTGTGATGCTGAGCCTGTGCTTGGAACAGTCCTCAACAGACACCACCTTTGTGACAAGTTCTCCTGACCATTTACTACAGAACCTGAGAAAACTAAATCACAAAAATACTGTCTCAGACAAGGTCCCATCAACTTTTCCTATTAATTAAAATTTCACTTAATTGTTTTAAGTAATGTGCCCTTTAAAGCTTAGATACTGTCACTTTTTGTCTAGATGATGTGTAATTACCTTCCTTCTTAAAGAAAGGAGTATGTTTGTGTTATAAAAATGTGAGCAGTAGTTTTAAGATCATTCCAGTGAAATAGAAGAACACAAAACTATGATTCTAAGATGGAGTTGTTGCTAACGATTAGCTACTTCAATCTCGTTTTTGAATTTCATTGAGGATAGAGTGCAACAAAATTGCAAAGCCAGAACCTTACTAGAACAAGGCCGTATTATATGAGGTAAAATCAATTAAGGTTCACTATTGGCACCTTTTCTTCTTCAGGAAGAAAAATTGATTCCATTAATTTTACTGAAGTTAAAAGGCACTTTATAGCAAACGTCTATTAACACAATACTATGTACTCAAATACATTCAGTAAGTCATTGTACCTGCTTGTTAATACTGCCAGAGGATCAAGATCAGCCTCATCTCTCACTCTGTATTTGCAGGTCAGCTAAAGAAGGCAAAAGTTTTCATGTACTGTGTTTGAGCATCTCAGCCGTAATCTGAAGGCACCACCATCTAGTGGGATAAGAAGGTATTTAATTTTTCTTTACATTGTTTTTGTATTTTTAAACATGGACATTACATTCTACTTCAAGCAGCAATAAAAAAGTAATCTTCTATGGTTTATTTAAATGTATAAGGCTTGTGTGGACCTTTCATTAATTCTCATTCTTCTGTTTGACTGAAAAGCATTTTCCAATAAAATCTTAAGAGTCGTTTCCATGAAAATAGGTTTTCATAAGCAGAATTTTATCAATGAGAAAACAATTTATAGCTCTCCAGACTCAGTAGAAATGTAATTGATTTATTGAATAAGTATTTTTAGTATTTAGTATTTTTCTACTTTGTGGAAATCCAATCGGCAGAATTATTAATACTGTGAAAGTAATTATCTTGAGCTCATCTTTAAAACCAATATGTATTTTAAACTGTAAAGATCCGTAGTTGCAGCTTTCCATACACCCATTAAGCATACAGCATGTGGTTGTAAATGTAGTCCAACCATTAGCTCTCATCAAAACCAAATCTCAAAACTGAATGCAAAGCATTCATTTTACCTTGCCTCTCAGCATGACCATTTCTTGTACTTTTCCCATGCTGATACATGGACTGTTACCTGTTCTTATTTGTTTTGCTTTTCATGCACTTAACAATTAAAAAGGGAAATGGCAGGATTTTATATGGGGCAGGGAGAAAAGTGAGGGTGAGCAGTGTGTATTTGTGGTTTTGGTTTTTAGCAGAGAATGCATGCATCTGCAGCTGTTATCCTAAGATGCCTCCTTGTGTTCAGGTCTCATTGATCTTGTTACAGCTTTTCACACATAGGGGGATAATTCAGGAGTACCTATCTTTTATAAGTGTGAGGGCAAATATTAAGAAACTACCATATTCTAAAATCGCATAGGTATTTTGATATTTTTATATCTAAACTGGCAATGAAATAATAAATAATTAAATACTTCATGACACAGACAATATAGCAGTCAGAATTTGGGCCTGCTCCTGTTTCCATGGAAGTGAATGGTATTTTTGCCTCAGATGCTAATCGACATTTCAATGTTTTACTCTCTTCAAATTATAGAAATCTTATTGACAAAAATTGACATCAATGGGTATTCTGCATTGTACATCAATTTTATGATACTGTCTTTTAAAATACTACATTTCTGCAGAAAGCCATGCTGTAATATCAATCTATGCTTCCGTTTCTTACTGAAATCAATCTGGAGGTTTGCGTAAAAATCAATGGAACTGGTCCAAACTGGTTCAGGTTTTACATGCCACCTTGACTTTTGATCCCTAAACCACAAGCCTAAAAAGGTTAGAGACATTTCATTTAGAATATAAACAAAAGATTTCTAAGTACTTTCATTTGGAATGCTGTTTGCAGTTGATAAGGTCCAGGATGTTCTGCCTCCCACTGCCTTAGAAGAACAAAAATCCTAAATAAGAGGCCTAGGACTTATATAGGTTGTTAAGAAGACAGTCTAGCATGTATAGGGAATGCAGTCTAGGGGCCAGTAATCTGTGCAACTACTGACATGTTATTTCACACAGACTTTCCCTCAGACTTGCAGCCTTTCCCTCAGATTTCTCATCTATTTTTCAACTCCCAAAGGAGTAAGCCTCATCCTGAAGCCTTCTGCCACTGTTTCCTAGGTCTTGGTCATAATCTTTACAATTCTGATTCTTTTTTTAATAAAAGTAACTATTTTATGAAAGTAGCTACAGTATATTCTATAGTTCTTTATAGGAAGTACATGGAAAGACCTCATGAGGGACTTGTTCTGCTATTTCACCACTGTTAAAGAAGCATGACCCAGAGAAACTGAATCCGTTGTGGAACTGAGTCTCTGAATCTTAGTCAGAGGTATACAGGGTGGGATCAGAGTGAAATATTTGAAAGTAAGTTTTGGGTTTAACCTGACTAATCTTCTGTGTCTCAAAATATTTCTGAGTATGTTCTGTGGGTTTTGTTAACCTACAAAGATATATGTCATCTTAAGTAATCTTGGCTTTCTAGACTTTAACTTCATTGACTTTCAGATGGAATTACCTGTGACTTGTGGAGGCACAAGGATGATCAGGTCATAGTTAAAAGTACAGGTTGAAACACCTGTGATCATTATTATTTAATGCATAACCCTCCTGTAGTTTGAGTTTTAAAAAATTATCTTTACCCAGATTTAGAACTGAAACCTTTCAGTACCTTATGAGATAACTAATGGTATTTTTCATTAGTATTATGATGTTGTGAACTATAGAGTATTTTGCACTGAGAAAGACCGTAAAACAAATAAATTTCTTCAGATACTTTTCTAGAGAAATGTTTTACCATTTAATTAGATTATACCCATCATTATTACAAATACACAATGTCATGACCTTCTGTATTTTTTCCACAAAGTCTGTGAATTTAGAATAGAGCATAGTTTAATACAGACCTTGGAATTTAGTTGTTTTCCTCAAATGTAAATGTAGGATATAGTTTCAAATAAAAGAAATATTTATGGACTGTGAGTTCTTTCATACTCTAGATACTGTTTCATTTTCAAGTAAGGACATAAGCAACAGAATGAAAGAACACTGTTGAGGAAAAAAAAAACCCTTTTGCTTGGAAGTGATAGAGCAATGAGCTTCAGACATCAATAGTCTTTGCTATTTTAGTAACTAATGTTGATTGAACATATTGTTGTCACTTTAGTGCATGAAGTGAGCCAGGAATTCTGGGTTTGCTAGATAATTTCCAGTAAGAGAAACTTACTTGAATCCAGTATCTTGCAGTGCAATGCTTTACATACAAAGTATACATTAAAAATACAAATTCCTGGACATAGTGAGGAAACTGAAGGCTATCAAAACTTGGATCTGTGCTGCAACTCATCAGTTGTCAGTCTTTCTAACAGCAGCCAGTTTAGGAAATCCTTACAATAGGTTACGTCTTATTCAGTCCGTATCTTGGGCAGTGACACCTATTCTATGGTTATTTACAGCTAAAAGCATGTTTTTTACAAGTTGCTAGTGTCCTTCTGTGTAGCGGCATGAATGTGCTTCTGCTCATCCCAAGGAAATAAGAAAGAAGACACCATAATTTAGTTTAACAAAGACAAATAATGCTTCCACTAGTATATATGTTCCATCTTCCTATTTTGGGAATTCTCATGCAGCAAACCATCTGAAAACAGACTATCAGGAAACTCTGCCATCAGCAAGACTGCAGGGAACAATTGTAACATGGTCAGAGACAAGACTTTAATGCTTGGCATACTAGTAGTCCTTACGCAAGAGGCTACCCATACTCGCCATTAGTTAATAGAAGACTGAAAGGCATTGTTTTGGAGCTTGGTTTTGCTGACTGAAATCCTTCTTTTTCCACATAACAGTACTCTCTTGACATTAATGTGCTCTTTAGCATTATTTGTTATTGTGTCCAATTTCATTGTTTACAGCCTTTTAAGAAGACCCAAGGAAGATGTGCACAGTACATAGACAATTGTATAACAGAGGCTTAAATTCCTGATAATAAAGATGTATCTGCCAGTCTGCACTTCATGTCTTTTACTGGACAGCACAAAGTAAAATGCTAGTTTTCTGGCTTGCATGTTTACACAGTGCTAGCAACTAAAGAGATGTAAGACAATGGAAAATCATATTTAGCTTAGCTACTTCATGCTAAGGGGGTAAGATTTAGTTCAGAAGGTTTTTTCTCTACATGTTAACAGTTGTTTCCATTAGAAGTTTAGAGAGTAACAGAATCAAATTAAATTGATCAACACTAAAGATTAATCTGTGGGAAAACCAAGTTCTGTTTTTAAAAGATGCCAAGTGTCAAGAATTGTAGCTACGACAGGCTGTGATGATTCCTCTGTCACAGAATGCATACTTTTCAGAGACATTTCAAAGTTATCAGGGAAACAGGAATTACGAAACTTCTATTTATTTTGCTTTCCACAGTATAAGGCCTTTGTAGTTTTGATTGCTCATCTCTGTTTGGACATGATATAAACTAAGTGAAAAAAACTCCTTTCACCAAAAGATTTTGTGGATTTGAACTCTATGATTATCAATACTGATAAATTCACACGATCAGATTCATGCTTTTTACTGTAGCAACAATAATATGGAATACATAAGTAAATACCAGCTGTATCAATATACACAGTATGGAAATACACAAAAAAATTAGTAACTTTGAAAGTCTTTAGGAGCACAATGTTTATGTGCAGTTCCAATTTATTAACAGACTTTTTGAATGATATCTTCATCTGAATGCACCACCACTTCAGATAGTTCACCTACTAATCTGTATGCAACTATCACTGTCTAGCATCCTCTGTCTGGTCAAAGGGTCCAGACTCAGGTATAGCCTTGTACTGAGAATCTTCTTCTTAAGCTCCTTCTTAAGAGCATTTTGAAGTGCCATCCTACTGTATCTGTGTATCAGTTTTTCTGTACAATTTGATTAAATTTTATTGAAAAAAAATAATACTTCCAGATTTTACTTCCTTTGAAACATTTTTCCACCTTTTAAAAAGATTACAATAGCTTCCATGAAAAGTTCAGACAGAAAAAAGCAAATGAAAATCCCCAAGCACTAAAGCACAAAACAGAAAAGAATTGCAGTGACATGTGAAATGTGTTAAAATTCTTCTTTGAATCAGTCATTTAGACATACAAAGATAATGATGATGATTATGATGACAATAATTATAATCAACTAAAATTTAAATTCATCCATTTTCTTCTATGCAAATACCAATTATATTTCTTTTCTTTAAAATGAATGTGACCATTTTAAGTAGTTATTCTTGCTAATCTTCCTAATAATCTGCCTCAACATTTACAATGGCTTAGCATTCTTCTGAAGTGGGGGGAAAAATTCTGTCTCTTCTGGCTTAACTGAAGGGTTGATGTACGGGTCTATATACACTATGTAGAATTAATATTCATATAGCACCTTCAGAATATGAGGAACTATGGCCCATTTGTTCCTTTTATTTACTTACTCAAACAGAGGAGGTTGTGCCATGCAGAAGTTAGATAGAAAAAGAGGGAGTGAACATTGGGTTCCCATTAGTTCTGGTGTAGCGTTTCTGAGTCATTTTAGGCACACAGCACAAATACAATGGCTCAGAGTCTTCCTCCCCTTCGAGAGCCCATGATGCAAAACTGCTCTGGTGGAGATGGTTATAATTCTAGGAATAGCTGCATGTTGGGGAACAATGAGCAATTCTGCTACTGGAGAAATTACCTTATCAAAGAACTGTATTGTGTGGATCTATGATGTAAATGTCTGCTAAGACTGACAGCCACCAAAGCTAGATCTTACCCTAAAAAAAGATTATGCTAAGACTGAACCAAAACCCCCTCTCTAATTAGTACACTGCATTATGATTTTATACATTAAAACCTAAAGTTTTGACGCAGACTACAACCAGATGTGACCTCCTATTGTTTTAATTTTACACATTATCAGTCTAAGAATGCATAAACTGGAGAACACCCTCTTATCAGGGCAGCGGTGCTGAAATTCAGGTTTCAGATATGCTAGAATGATAAATTGCATTGTCCCCTGGAAACAGATTAAAATGCAAAAAATCTCATAAAAAGCATTAAATACTTTCATATAGCTGACCCACATAATGTTTACAGTAGGAACATTCTTTTCGTAGACATATACAGTTTAATGAAAGTTTAATAAGTACAATATGGATGCCTTATTTTCTGTAAAAGAAAAGCTAGCATTTAAACGGAGTGCACTATGTTGGATTAATGAAAAATAGATGTTAAATCATAAGTGTCCTTTCTGAATTCTCAAAAGCATCACTACATATAGTCTGGCACTAGTTCACAACTTGTGAAAGAGAACCTAAACCTCTTCTCATTTCTGTGAGGCAAGCTGAGCTTAATCTCATTTCAAATTTCAGTGGACCACTGTTGATACTCTGGCTTCAAAATTCTAACCAGAATATTTTAAATACAAAACCTGCTTTAACTGTAATGTTGCAAGGGAATGCTTAATCAGGAGGCTTCTGCTGTATATGGCTTTAGTAAATGTACTTAAATGTCATCACATATATTCCTGTTTCTTATGAGCAAGACTGATGGCTGTAGAAGCTGATAGGTTTCCTTTTAGACACAGCCCTTTAACAACTAAAACTTCTCCCAGAATCACCCTCCTACAAATGACAGATGTTTTCATATATGCCCTTTCAGAGGGAAATAGAGCAAGATGTCTGGCAGCTCCTCCACTGACTGTATGCACCCTCAGATAACATTAATAACTTTCACCACTGCAGCTGTAAAACCTGAACTAAATCTTTGCTCTTAATGCAGAGCTCTAAGTGGAGCACTGACAGACCCAGTGCATTGGAACTGAGGCATATTCAGCCTCAAACATAGAGTTTCTCAAAGTGACAATAACATTTGCTGTATCATTTTTATTCACCTGCTTATATAATTTCAAATGCAGTTGTTATACTTAGTTTTTTTAACTGATACCTTCCTTTACCTGAAAATCAGTCTCTTGCTGTTAGTTACTCCTAGCTTTTAGATATCTCTTGGATACAGTTTCATGTTTGAGTCCTTGGTGATAAGCGTGTCTTCACAAGAATCTGAACTTGCAAGAACTCATTTCATCTGAGGCCTTTATAGTCTTTTGTTTATGGTTTCACTGGTGAAGTCTAGGTAGAAATACTGCATATGAGACACATCAATTCACTTAGCTTTATGGAGTACTTTAAACCCTTCTAATTAGATTATAATATTTATGGTTAGCTTCCTAACAGAGCTTCATCAGTTTCAGAACTTGGTCTTGGTTTATCCTCTCTTTTCAGCCATGTGCCATTTATGATTTCAAAGACTGGAGAATACTACTGTTTAAAAAAATTACTTAAGAATCTTGCACTTGTTCTCATCAAATAAGGAACTCCAGCCTTCCTCTCTGTGGTTGGTTGGGTTGTTTGGGTTTTTTTTGCTTCATAAACTGTATTACTCATCTCCTAGACCAACTGTTGGAGTTTTGGTATTACTATTTCACCTTTCACTATAATTATTCTTGATTAATCAATCAGAAAAGACGATGATGTAGACAATGAACTTCTCATAGTAAAACTTCTGTTGACTGTAATGAATTTGGAGTATGCCTTAATGGCCAAAAAATCCATATTCATAAATTTGCAACAAGTTAAAAGAGATGACTAAAAGAAATGCAACATATCAAAGAACATTTCCAGAGAAGAAACTAATTTCTTATATAAGTTACAGTCTCCAGATCTGTTAGAAAGGGTTGTTTTTCTAAACCCTGAGAAGACAAGGCTGAAAACCTCGCTGTGCAATAAAAAACTATTTCAACTAATACTGCAAATTAAATAAGGCAGTAGCTGAATATCATTAGGCACACTTGTCCATATTTACTAACCTTGATTTACTGCACAACTTTAAATAGGAGTCCTATATATGCAATTAGTTTCTTTTGTCTGTTGTTTACTGACAATTTCTGAAATATTATAATTGACCAAGACTTTTAGATGCTGGAATATGCAAATTATGGAACTGCTGGGACACAAAGCATTAAACTGTGCCTGTAACATCCAGTTTTATAATGGCAGAATTTCAGTAACTCTTTCCAATTTACATTGATGCTGTGATATAAAATTTTGTTCTAACAATGTCATTTCCTGCAGATGAAACAGAAGAGAGTAGTTATTAAAAGAGTACTTTTAAAATGCCAAGTTATCACTTAGAACATGTATTTAAGCTATACAAACATACTTGATACATATACAAAGCACATCTATTCTCTGAGATTTTATAATTTAAATCCTTACTATCATAGGTAAGGTTCAACTGTGTATGTCCAAGAAGATTTAAATTACATTGCTTGCTTTCTCTTCTACCTTACTCTGCATTATTCCACAGTGTTTCTAGATCACATTTTTGTCTTTGATACCAGCCTCTTCACTGATGTTAGGCAGAAAACTGACTGCTGCCTATTCCAATGTATCTGCAGTGTGGATATCCACACTTCAAAATTAGTCTGACACCAGTGTAGGAAAGCTTTTTTCAGGTAACTGACTTCACCATCTTATTGACCAGTCTTGAATTTGAGAGGTTTAATATTCTGAAGAACCATTAAAATTTACATTTACAGAATGATGACACAGTGGTGATAAGTTGCATATCCTTTTATTCATTTGAATAGGAAGAACTGGAAATCTATATATGGTGCAATGTCTGAAATAAAAGTTATATGCAGACTTCTGCCAGAAATACCATTGTGTCTTCTCAACAAACTTTTAGATACGGTAAAGAGCACATTTCATTCCACTTGGAAAATGAAGGAAACTTCTAGTAAGGAACACATTCCTTTAAAAATTTACACCCAATGCATAGTCACAAACTCCTGAACAAGTATAAAGAAGTTTTAGTACTTTGTGTAAGTATATTGACATTATTTCACTTTCAAAAATCATAGAATCATAGAATGGCTCGGGTTGGAAGGAATCTTCAAAGATCATCTAGTCCAGCCCCAAAATAATTTACTCTATTCTGTCTCTACCTAAGAAGGCCCAAAAAGTACACTTTTATAAAAAAGATGCAGAATGAAAGTGAGGATGGTAAAAGCCTGTTTTACAAACATGCCTGAATGCTTCAAAATATCCCAACCCGACTATAAAAGAAGATCCAGCAATAATAATTCATGTGCTATACCAGCTTATTTTAGACACTGTCACAGAGTACTGAGAGTATTCATCTAACTAAATAAAAACTGAACTGACACCATATATTGCATATAATGCATTAATAACAAGGGTTTAGGTCAATGTAAATCAAGATAAAGTCTGATTCTAGTACCAGTAGTTCTCAGAGCCTCCAATTCCTAAAGTAAGTATTCCTCCACATGTCTCTAAGAGACAAGCAATAAAAACTGCAGCACATTACTCATCATCCTAGGTTCATCAGCTATTTTAAGCATTAAAAATTAGCTTGTAGCATAAAAAAATAACTGAACTTTGGGGCTATTGAAAGACTATCTCCTTCATCCTGTATATGTGTAGTTTTAGGAAGCCTGTAAAACTCATAGGCAATCCATAAGGAAGCTGAAGTTGAGCCTCTCTTCCATAGGGTGCCAGTTATGCTGGGCAGAGCAGCCTGATCAAAGTTACAATCCTGTTTTTTCTCCTCTGTGCTGACTTTGTACAAGACAGTTTTGACTGCAGTGAGAGACCTACAGAATTTTTGCAGAGTGTCATTAATTAAAGATTGGGAAAACAGACTTCTTGTCTTGCATGCTTAAAGAAGTAGAGTGAAATGTAATTCTCTTTCCCTGTCTTTCCAAGCAATCCTATAATTTACTCACATCTTACTAATCACAATGGCAACTTCAAAATCAGTTTCAACACTCTTTAGTGAGAATGCAGACTTAATTACTTGGAGGGTTTAAAATGTTTAGTTCACTGGTCTACCAAGGCTAAGATTACTGTATCAAGGGAATAGTCATACCATTCATGGGAATTAAGTGTCTACATACAATTGAGAATTTGCAGGTTACTTATATTTTATTAGAGGCATTAGACCCTAGTGTGTTTTATGGGTATGGTTGGGACCAACCACTGCAAGCCATGACAGGAAGAAAGATTGATTCAGATAGTGGTAACAAAGAAGAAGTTAGAATAAAGGCATATCAGAGTTTAGATTAAATTTGGAAGCAACTAATATTGTCATAAATATGCTTGAATGTAGAGTGGCTGTTTCTGTAGTTAATGAACAATTTAGTTTGTGCATGCTTGAGTGACTGACAGTTGCATAACAGCAAACTCTGTATGACAACCATGCATAGCTTCAGCAATAAACAAACATTTTCTTGCTGCCTGCTGCCTGAACTAATGAGCCATTTAGTTGGGATAAATCAGGTTATTGAATGGATGTTTCAGGCAGCTAATAGGCCCGATCCTGGTGCTGATTCTCATTCAAACTGGTACTCAAGTAGAATTAAATTCTCTATCCACTGAGTGAATAATGGAATGAATAATGAGATTTCACATAAGAAGTCACTGCAGGATAAAAAGACTGCATAACTTAAAAAAAAAAATCATCTTTGTGAATACAAAGTATTTCCTGCTTGGTTTTGGAAGAAGAAATATTCGAGCAAACAATCTGAGACTAGATCCTGAGGTAACGAGAAACTCCAACATTCTAATGCTTATTCTTCCTGATTTTATTTTGGGCTTCAGTGTTTCTACCTGGGAAAACTAAAACACAGAGTTTATGAGGGTTTGCCAAGATGACTGTATTTCCAAAAGTACTTCGATGAAGTCAGAGTTGGAAAATTTGCTTACAGAAAAAGTATTTCTAAAAGTGGCATCTTTAAATTGATCTTTGCATGCATCTTTCTGAACTGTTATTGCTGAAAACACTCTGTAAATGAGCTGCAGTACTGTGAATTATTTCACGAAACATAGAAAACCAAGTATATTTAGTACAAATGGTTTAAAAATTGCATTTAGTCTTGTCAATGCACTTTTCAAAATGAGTTTTGACATTTCTAATTGATGAGACCTAGTTTAACAAAATATAGAGAAATTCTGTAATCAGGCAACAAGATATTCTGTTTAATTATGATGGTGTGCATTTCTATTTGTTTCTACTGTAGAGGATCTATTGGTAAAATGAATGCCCATTTTGTGGTCTGTTATGCAGAAAATGTTTAATCCTGTGTTTGATTTACTTTGTTAAATCTTCTTTATTGAATGTGCTTATTCATCCATGCAGAATTGGGTATGCTGCTTTCTGTTAATATGACATTGCAATTAAATAGCTAAAGAGAAAAACATGTTAAGACATTTTCTCAAGGTCCATGAAATTCTCATAAAAAAATATTCATACTTGCACATTTTATCTCTGTATTTGTTGATATTAGAACTGTAAAGTACAGAGATATATTTTTGTGTTTTATGGGACTGACAGACCTTGCAACTAAAGATTCTGAATAATCACTTTTGTCAAATAAATAGTACTAAGAAGAATTTCTGGTCCAGTGGGTAACGACTGTCCTCACAAAATAGGATTGCACTGATTGCATCTTGTGAATGAAGCTAACAGAACTTGTAGAACCAAACAGCAGCATTCTGTGGTGGGATAAATACTGAAGCATTTGAGAAACAGCAAGATGCTGGTAATGAAATAGCTCTGTTCCAGTGCAGTCCTACGGTTATGCTAACCAATAACGAAAGGTCTTTGCAATTAAATTCTGTTTTCCAAGAGTATGCCCTCCCTTAGTAAGAAAAGGATGTGCAAGGAGAATTTGTCTTACCTGATTGAACCAATATAGTGACACTTTGTTCCTCAACTCCAGACATTTCAGGTCAGGGTGATCCAGCACTTTAAGAATGCTGGAGCTAAATTTCTGTTGTTACACATTAAAAAGCAGAAGTGACACCTCCATTCACAGACTTGCACTATGGAAGCTGCAGAAAAGAATATTTTTTATTACTTTTTTTTTAATCTGTCAGTTGAAAGCATAAAGCACATAAAATTTGATCTCGCTCCTTTTCTATCTTAATCTGTAACTACTAATTTTCTCTGTTATATATTTCTTAGCATGGTAATCAAGTACTGATGTTTAAGTCCATGTATTTTTTGTTCTTGCACTGTTTGATGTTTCCTGCTAGACTCTTCTGTGCTGTACTCAGCTCTAGGCTTGCAGCACCGCAGGGGTAAGATGGTTTCTGGTTTCCATTAGTTGCTTTATACTGCTTGCACTATTCTTTTGCTATGGGAACAAGGAGCTTGTAATAAGGTGTTAACAGGCTGCTAGCTGCTTTATTGTTACTATTGATTTAAGGTGTTAAGACTTTAATATAATCATAGACAATGAATAATATTAAGAGATTAGTTTAAAGCTGTACCAGCCATTAAATTCAAAATAAAGAGCAACACTTTCTAAACTTTCTAGAACTTTTCCCTGGCACCCTGCGTCACTGCATCTGGCATTTTAGTCTTGTTGATCCTGCACTCAGACTGATGATACAAAAGGGACACCCTTGGAATGGTGAATTTTGGTTTTTATTCTTCATTTCTTCGTAAGGTGAAGGAAGAGAAAGACTTAATTGTGACTTAAGGCTTCAGAGGAAAAGTGGGAGTTAATGTCAGATGATGGGCTGAGAAAAAGAGGTTTTTGAATGAAGAGAACAATATACAGTCCAACATACAATATGGCTGTTAATTAACAAGTAAGAACGTGAGACTAGAAATTATGAAACTAAAAATACCGAGCTAACACACTTTATTTCAATGCACACGCAAAGCAAAGCCTACACGGTTTATGGACCCTTTCACCCGCACTGCACCTCCCGGCAGCCCCCGCGGCAGCGCCCGGAAGCTTTGGCCGCTGTGCCCCCCATTTCCGTCAGCGCCGGCCACATGACGGTGCTCCTCCCAAGATGGCGGACAACCTGCCCTCGGAGTTTGATGTGGTGGTGATAGGGACCGGTAGGATACGGGATGGCTTGCGCAGGGGTTGCAGCGGTGGGGGACGGGCCTGTGGGTGGCAGCGGCGGAGGGGCTGGGCGGGCAGGTGGTGTCAAGGTGCTTGTGCTTGAGAAGGGCAGCGGGAAGGCGGGAGGCAGAGCTGGCAGCTGAGAGCAGGGGCTGCAGCGGCGTTTGGGGAGGACGGGCCGGGAGGGGGCTAGGCTGCAGGTGGCTGCCGAGAGTACCTGCGAGCGCCGCTCTGCGCCAGTGCGCCGGGCACTTGCGAGTGTCAAGATCTGCTCACAAATAGAGGTGTCCCGGAAGGTCGTGTGGTGTTGGCTTTAGCTGGGAGGGGATCTCCAGGAACCCCGGCCCCATGAGCCGGTGGGGCACAACTACTGCTTCAGCCCACATGAGATAAGGCCCTTGTTCGGTGCTTTATAAAGCCTTGTCTGAATCTGCCACCCTTGGCAGCCTTTTTTACCTGAAACACTTTCCTTCTGCTCGTGCTTACTTTTTGCACTGAAAATAGTTCTGAAGAGCTAAACTTGAAGGTGTTGCAGAATATATGGTATATATTCACTACCTTAGTATTATTATTATTGTTATTGTATCCTATAATACAATAGCTTTCTCTTATCTCTGTGCCTGCTTATGAATAACCCAGAACTTTTTTGTTTCTTGAGTCCTCCTCATTAAAGTGTATTTTTCAGTATATGAAGAAATGTAAGATTGAACGATGGCACATACCATAACTGAACTTTCAGGAACTGCCTGCAGTTTCTGTACCCTGTACAAGTGCATCCTGTTTCCTGTTCAGGTGAATAATGGTGGAGATAGAGTCATAGAATCAGAATAGTTAGGGTTGGAAAGGACCTTGAGATCATCTAGTTCCAACCCCTCTGCCATGGGCAGGGACAGCTC
Source organism: Agapornis roseicollis (assembly GCA_002631895.1). NCBI lineage: Eukaryota > Metazoa > Chordata > Aves > Psittaciformes > Psittacidae > Agapornis > Agapornis roseicollis. The sequence continues at coordinate 124,305 of NDXB01000675.1, read as the reverse complement.
ACACTAAACCCTGTCACCCAAGGCTGTGTCCAGCCTGGCCTTGAACACCACCAACCAATTCCCTGAGTTGACCATGGCAGCTCTTCATAAATGCAAACAAAATCTAAGTGTAAATCTGGGACCTATAAACAGTAACGTATTTTGAACATTTTAAGTCTAAAGCTCAATGCTGGATTTAAGGGGGGGTGGTGTCTTAATAAGACCAGTTCAAACCAGGACACTGTCACAGTGTTCTACAAAACAGAAATCTATTTCCATACTTAAAGATTATGCTAAACAGACAGCAAGTACTTTAATGCTGAACAAATATTCTCAAATTTGTCTTGTAGTCACAATGCTGTGGTATGTTTCAGTGAGACGAATGCTCCATCCCTGGCGGTGTTCAAGGCCAGGTTGGCCAGAGCCTTGGGTGACAGGGTTTAGTGTGAGGTGTCCCTGCCCATGGTAGGGGGGTTGGAACTGGATGATCTTAAGGTCCTTTCCAACCCTAACTATTCTATGATTCTATACTGTTTCTACTGCAGATCTTAACTGTACTAAAAGTGCAAAATTAAGCTTCTTGAGCATCTTAAGAGATCCCCACTGTGTTCTGTGGAGTGGAAACCCTGGTAATGAGTCTGACATTTTTGTACATGTTCAGATTTGTAAATATTGTGAGAATTTGAGAAGAACAGTAAATAGTGAAAACCTGAAGTGTCAAAAGGGCAAAGTATTAAAAAACAGAAGCTGTAAAACTTCTGTGATTTTTGAGGATAATTCATTCTGTACTGCCATGAGAAAAACAGTGATGTGGAAAATTAAATGAAACCCAAAAGTTTATAAAAACAACATTAAGGTAAAGCTATTTAGCTATTCTAGCTACTAAGGAAACTAGAAGGTCAAAATAGTACAAGTAGCTATTGTAGCTACTAAGGAGGCTAGTGAAGGTGTTACCTCTTTAGAAGAGCTGACTAGAACTTAGATAAATAAAGCTTCATCTTTTAATGGTTCCAGTGCTGCCAGGCTTTTCTTCTGGAGCTTTTATGACTAATCCACTTACTCTGGCAACCCTGGCGCTGAACGGATCACAGGCACAGAGCGCAGGCCAAGGGAGCTGCCCCGGCAGTGGCAGCTGACTCATGTCTTTCATGACCCACGGTGTCTTGTGCTTGCTGGGCATGTGTGTAAGTAGTATCAGGGAGCTCACTGTGGAGGAATGGTGGTTGGTGGTGGGATTTCAGACGGAAGAGACTGTGTATGCAGAGGCAATCTAAGTACACTGTTAGAAGAATTTGCCTGGAACTGGCAGTTCACTAGCAAACTGAACTGTCTGTCCCAGTAAAAGTTGGTCATGCAGGAACCACCGAATATGATCTTTCCTGCTTTGGAATGAGCTTGTAGTATTAGAGCTTTGATGTTGGGGGAGATTCTTAGAGCTATATTTTCCCTCTGAAATACTGCTTTATTTGGTAGTGGTGGTGTTGTGAATTTGTACTAAAGGTTGTGGGTTTGCCCACTTGTAGAGATTTCTGCTATAGGCAGTTTCAAGATTTTCAGAAATCTGCATTTTAGGAATTATTTTGTCTTTTCATTTTTTTTTTATTCCTTTTTACCGAGAACATATGTAAATGGTGGCTAACACTGCTGACTGGTTTGGTTTTTTAAATCTGTATTAGATTATTCAAAGTAAAACTTTCACCAGTCTTCTGGGAAATTACTTCTGGGGGAATATTTTAGCCTTGTCTTCGAATCTCTTTGTTTTCTGATCTATAGCTAGTGCTGCGTGTACCTACGGATATTTAATTGTCATATTGTAATAACTAGAACGTTTGTGTTAATGATATTTTTAACTGCATAGTAGTAATTGCATTCTTTTCTGGATGTGTGGCCTTTTTCAGGTTTTATAGTTGGTGCATCTGTTAATTTTCGTAATTAGATTGAGTGGTAACATTAGCTTTGAATTTGTTTTTATTTCAGGCTCATTTAACTGCTTCCTTGTAGTAAGCTTGATGAAAATGGAACCTCACACTAAATTTTAGTCATCAGTGCTCCATTTAATGCTTAGGTTCAATTACTTCATCAATATTTCTAAGGGAAAAGTAAATTCAGTTATTGAAAAACCTACTTTCCCTTCACCCACATTAAATATACTCTTACATGGGCAAGTTTATGACAATATGGATATGTAGTAGAAAAGTAACTAGTACTGGTGGATTCAGCAGAAAAAAAAATCACTGATGTGGTGGAATTTAAACCCATAATTCTAAAGAAAAACTAGATAATCATGTGATGTAAAACTGGTGGGGATATCTTGAGATTTTGATGGCAGCAAAGTAGGAGAATTAAAGCTATTCTGACATTGTTCTTTTGTTCTACCCCTTTTTTATTGCAGAATTGAAGTCAGTCCCATCCCTTCATCCCCTAGCCTCTCATACCCCTACTTTCCTGCTTTTTTAATATAGCATTATTGTCAAGTTGCCCTCTAACCAAACAGGAATGGATTGATTGGATGATTCTTTGCCAAAGTAGATATTACGCAATGCCATCAATCCTCAGAGTGTTTCTGATGTTATAGAAGGTTTTTGAAAAGTGATACCCAGTGATTTTTATTTGTGTAAAGGCTATAGGGTCTAGATTTGGAGGGCTGATGTAACTGCTTGCTTGAGGAATTAAAGGTTGGCATTAATCATGTTCATTTAATGAGTTCATTATTGATAAGCTTTTGTGGCTCAACTTTCATATCAGTGCAAGCATTAAAATGGTAGTACAATTATAGCAAGGGGGAATGTTATGAGTTCTTTCATAAATACTTGCCTTAAAATACAGGCACCTATTTGAGAGTGACACCCAGAGCTAGGAGTCAATGACAGAGCTTTTGTCTTCAGGCTGTTTCCAAGTAGGGAATTCCTAGGCAAAACTTTTAGCAAAGTTGAATTTTTAGGAGAAACCACTGTAAATGCAAAGATTTTTAGCATGGCTGTGCATATTGGTAAGTGATATAAATTAGGATGCAGGATTATTCTTACCTTAAGTTTTTTAAGTTGATTGGATTATATTCAGTTTATATAAGTTAACTTCTTAAACTCGTCTCTGATACTGCAGAAGGCCTGTACTGTTGGTGAAGTTGTCAAAGAAAGGCTATGGCTCTTTAAAAGGTGGTTGTATTCAAAGGTTTGTCTGCTAGTAATTCTAATTTTTTTCTAAAAAGGAGTTATTCTTTATAAAAGCAGTCACAGTAAATTTTCTAGTTCTATGCAATTTTCTTTCCATTCTGGTTTTCAGTGGTTATAAATAACACATGAAATGACTTTCAAGGTAGAAAGCAGGAATCCATTTTGAAATATTCTATAAAATAAAGAGTGATTTATGGTTTAATATGATTTTGGCTGAAAGCACTCGGGCTTTGCCAGGTCATCAAAGTCCTGTCAGGAGAATCTATTATTTATTGTTCGATATGCTGGGAGTGGTGTAAGTACTTTATGTTTATCTTATGTAAGTACAGTGTTAGGAAAAATCACTTTGAAATACTAAATACAATTTTTAAAATATACCATGAAAAGCTAACGTAATATTATAGATGTGAATTATGAACTTAGCCTCGAAGATTGATCTATAAAAGAAAAAAAAGAACAATAATTTCTAATGTTTTTATTCTTACAGGATATGTTTAGGATGTGCCTAAAATGTTTGCTGATCTGTCTTGTGTGCTGATACATTGGTTACATTAAACAAAATGCCTCACCCTGAAGTAATCCACTTCCAGCTGTAGTTCAAAAAGTGGTCCTCCAAATTGAGTGCTAGTTTTTTAATCTGGTACCTTGAATTGGTGGCTTGGACATTGCATGAGTGAAATGTTCAGATGCAGCAGAACTTTGATGGGCAAAGACAATGTGACTCATCCAGTGATACAGTATCTATATAAATGTTTAAGAAGCTGAAATGCTGTTGTCTAAATGTCATGTATGGTCATTTTTCTGTTATGTCTGATGTTAATTTTCCTGGGCTGTTATGACTCAAAGCCAGATTCACAAAGTGTATTTTCTTAACTGGTTTGGATGGGGTTTTATTATTATTTTTTTCTTCCTCTTCAGAGAGCACCACTTGGTTTGAGTATGATTTTTAGTAACAAGTGAAATTTTTATTTGGAGCATAAGTGCCTGCTTGTGTTCATTTTCTAAATATTTGCACCAGCTGTGAGATTTGGGGTTTTTCATTGCCATGTTCCTCTGATGGTGTACAGATAACTGTATGGAATTACTAATATAAAAGAAGAATGTTTTTACTTGTGGCTCCCTCCTTGACCAGTTATGATTTTTTACCTGCCTTAGTGGGTTGCCATTTCTGTACCACTACCATAGTCTGTAAGGCAGAACCATTTTCTGATACTGTTCTGCAGTACGAGCATATAATAAAATGAATCAAACTGATTTAATAAGTATGTCAACTTTGTTTGCAATTAAATTATAAAATGTCTTTTAAGTTCTACATATACCAAAAGCATACTGTGACAATGGCGTGGTGAGCTTTTCCAAAGCCAGCTACTCCTCTCTTCTTAGGAGTTTGGATACAAACAAAATTTATTGCAGTTGGTCAGCTCTCTGACTCCAGAAGATTGTTTTGAAATGGTCTTATGTTCCAGCATTTTTAATATATTTCCCTTCAACATTTTATTTAATGAAAAAGCCACTTTTGATTTATTTAGTAGGTACAGTGAAGCATATTAAACATTTAAACCTTTTCAAGATGAATCCTGTGTAATTCAGTAAAAGCTTATCAGCTGATGACTGGGAAGTAGTTTACAGTGAACAGCTCAGGAACAAAGATGCTTCCACACTTATGAAGCTCTTCAGTTTATAAATTGCTTGGGGCAGTGAATGTCCATTTAAAGTCAGGAGGCAGGGCATCACTGTAGCATTATGCATAGCTGCTAATCAGAAGAGACGCAATGTGCAAGCTTGAAATTAATTTTTGATTATGCAGAGGTGAAATAGCTTTCATTATTTTGTAAAGCCTTTAAAATCAGTTGGCTTTTAAAGCTGAAGAAGTTTCCTAGCTTAGCAGTTTAGTCTAATTTTAATTTTGCTGTGTTGAAACTAGAAGTGGGATTGGTATCTTGATAACTGTATATAATGTGTATGTATTTCCTCTGTGTCTTGCTTCTTTGCATCTAAGGCACATTACTCTTGAAAATGGCAGTATGGCTTATTTTGCTTCATAGGGAAGGTCCAAAAATTCATGTAGTGGAGATTGTCTTGATCCAAGGCTGCTTGAAACAGCCAGATGTCAGCTTGCAGCAGCCACCTCTGTGAGATTTATTGAGATTAATCTTCTTCTTGTATATCCAGGAAGACTCCAATAGAGAGAGTGCTTAGGCAGCTGGCAGTGAAAGCTAGTGCTACCCAAAGTGGGACTGTATTCTTCATCATGAGATTGTCATGAAACTGGTGTTCACACTGTCTGCTGGGTTACTTTATTCTGGTGCTGCAACTGATCCTGGTGCAGTCCCAGAATCTCTTGCAGGAGGTGTCTGTAAGTTACGCATAAAAGTTCACAGGAGTAATGTCAGTTTATATGTGCTGGAGTTAGCTGTGTCTGCATGTTTGCTCCTCTAAGCAGAGTCAGCTTGTTACAATTTCATCTGTTTGCCAATTTTTTTCAGTATCTTCCCAACAGGTTGTAAGAAGTCTGGAGAAGGGCAAGTATATACTTACAAGTCTGTACAAGTCAGTATTCTTCCTGGACCAACATTAGAAAGACCTAGAAGTTGGTTCACTTTAACTTTGCACTTGTATTTCAGTGTAGCAGTGTCATGTGTTTGTGGCAATGCACATCTTTTCTGCAGAGATGCCAAGAAATAACTATGAAATTCTACCTATTAGAACATATTAGTGACCAAGATATCACTAATGAGTAAATCTCTAATTTTATACATATTTTTCTATTTGTCTGCAAATGTGATGTCCTACTTCACTGAAATTTTAAATCAGTGTTTCCTTGAAAAGCCCAGAGAGGCTAATTGACTTTAATACTGTATCTGATAAATGGAGGTTAATCAGTGGAGAAAGAAGGCAGTGGCTTTAAGGAATGATGATACGATTTCAACTGGTACTGATCAGGCCTCCTTCATGAAGGAAAACTCTTTATCTTTGTTTTTCCGTGCAAGGAAAATGAGGTGCAAGACAGCATAATGCAAACATTTAATGTGTAAGCATTCTCAAGGGGGAATATGAAAGGGCCAGGAAGCTCAGAAAGTGTTTATACTTCTTGATAACATTCACTGCTATTTCTAATCTGATTTTGCCTCAGATGCTTCAGTGTCAGTATATTAAATTGATAGGAGTATTGTATGGACTCCTTGTTCCTCTACATAATCCCTCTTATGCTGCCAGATGTTTATGTATAGCATACTGAAATCTGGATCTGTTGCTGCTTTCTTGTGTTTGGGGCATGGGATTCCTAATGAGACTTCTGCTTGCCTGCCAATCTAGAAATTGTCTGGATTTGGAATCTTATTTGAGAAAACATTTTTTTGGAGTGGCCCTTCTCATTTCAGATACAGTAAGATGGGATGTGTGCTGTGTTTCACATTAACATGCATGATAGCTAGCATAGCATGAAAGTACTGGTTACTGTTAATTATATCAAAGGGCAGATACCTTGATAATTCAATAATTTGATTATCAATTTTGAGAGTAGTATAATTTTAGATATTTATTTTTAAATAGTCTAAAAGGAAATGTAGATTCTCATTTAGATCTTGCTGTTCTTTGATCCAAGTTATTGGATCCAGATATTTCAAAATCATGAACTGTTATGAGCGACACATGTTGTAGTGCTTAGTCCTTCATCCCTTAAGCTGGCAGAACCAGAAGCTGGCTGTTCCCTGGAAAGAATGAGTGGCAGAAAGTGTTAGAATAATCCTTCTTAGAGATAACCAGCATTATTTACTCATTAAGCATAAGTGAAACTTCAGAATCAGCACTAGGAATATAACCTTTCCCCTGGAATTCTGTAGTAAGTCATTGTCTTCGAACCAAACTGTGAGAAAGGTTTGGAGTCTGCTCTAGCCCATAGCAAGGGTCTGAGCACATTTCAAAACTTTATTATAATCCAGCTTAGAGTTTTTGAAAAGTCAAAGTTCTGAATAGGGAACTGCTTCCAAATGAGAACAATTTATAAAAATAATGTGTTTCTCTTACTGAATAATCTGAAGGGGACCTATTTTGCACAACTGTGTGAGCATCCTGTAGAAGATAGTTCAGCTTCGCATGTTGCCATTAAATCCTACCATTTCTCTAAGTAAGCTTTTGCAAGTTAGTTAGTATTTCTTAGGTAAAGAGGGACTCTCTATATTATAATAGTTTGCCAGAGCCTTCTTTCTTGGAAACGGCTACTATAAAGTAACCATCATGTAGTCCAGATCACATGTAGGAGTAACTTGCATTTGAAAAAGCTACCTATTTTCAGTGTGCTTTTGTTTCTGTTGGAGAAGAAATGTCAGGAACTAGAGCCAAGGCACAGTCTTATTTCTTTGGTTTACTGGGTTTTGTCACGTAAGAATAAATGGTGTCTTACTCCATCAGGTTGTTATAAGAGCCCCTCCAAAAGCTGAAATGCATGGGCCGTGCCTTCCTACACTTTCTCATTCTGTTGCCAGCGGGTACTCGGGGGGCCACAGTATCTTATAAGCAAAGGGTTGGTGGAGAAAATTGATGCCAGCTTTCAAGAGCAAGGAAGCTAATTCAGGGAACAATTTCACCCAAGGTTAATGGAAGAACAGACCTCCAACACAGTATCAATTGGATCAAGCTTAAAGCAATCAGTTATGCCCTAGTAGCTATAACTCCAGTCCTGGTCAGTCAGGCAGCACTGGGGATGTTTTACAACACTTTCTCAGTGGCTTTTATCAATAAGGAAGCAGAAGAAGTTTCTCAATCCCATTTCTGAAGTAATATTCTTTGTGCCCAAATAAGGGACAGAAAACCTTCTTCAGGAACTACAAACAAAATAGGAGTTGTAGATTCTATTCCAGATGGTTTATAGGACAGCAGTGAAACATATCAACACTTCCAGAGGACAGCTGAACATGGAGTTGCGTTCATGGGATAAGGCTGTGTGCATCCAGGATCTTGTGACAGGCCTGAAGCTTGTGCTGCATTTACAGCCTTTCTCCTTGTCTCTTTGTTCAGCATGGTCTGTGTTTTGAGTTCTTCAAAAAATCCAGCTCTGAAGACTGTTGGTCTTTCTGGGCTGTGAGACAAGTGTCCCAAGGACTGATGCAGTATTCAGTTCCTCTTCCTACTCCCAGAGATAAATTCCATGATAAGTCTTCACTTGCTTTAGAAGGTTGGCAGTGCAAAACTGTTGTAACTTTTTCTGTGTTATCAATTCAGAAAGGGATTCTCTTAATCCATTAAAATAGGATGTTTAACCCAGAAAATTTGCAGGGGAGTTGTACCTGTTTTCCTGGAAATTTTGTCATGTCTGTGTTAACCCTTCTTTGGCTGTTGATACAAACATTTGTACTTTTGGACTGTCAACACCACCATGAAACTAGTCTCCTGAAACCTTCCCATCTACCTGATGTGAGAGGAGGTCAGAAATGGCTGAAGATGAGGATAAGCAGGTTGAACCTCTTAATTTTGGTCATTGTGTTTTACCTTTGCTGGCTTAAATAATTTGAAGCTGTGGTCTTGCGTATCAGAGTCCAGCTGGGTGTTTTCTAGGTTGCACTTCAGATTCTAGAATTAATAATGACTAGCTCAACCATCTGAAGTTATTTCTTCCCATCCTTGAGTGTTAAATTGTACTTATTATCTCCTGAACGTCTAACAGCTTCTTACTTGAGGTAACTGAAAACTGATACCTTACAAGGAGTGAATAGTTGTCCAGTAACCTGTAATGTATGTGTTTTAAGTGAATTATCAGATGGCAACATACTGACATTTCATTTGTTTGTGAAGGCAGTATTCTTTCTGAAGAAACAGACAACTGCAAGCCTGAAATTCTCATGCAGATGACGTTTGGCTCAAATCTAGCTAGAGAAGTTTGTGCCCCACCACGCCTGCCTTTTCTGCTCTCAGTTCTGCCTCTCCTCAGTTGTAGCGGTACAGCTGCTTCTGATGCTGTGCTGTAAATCAGATCAGTGGAACACTCACTTTGTTTAATCTCTTCCCTTAATTGAATATGCAGCCTAAATGTCTGCTAATACCTAGTCCCTTAGATTTTAATCGCTTTTTCTGATTTACCCGCTTAAACAGCCAGTAGATAATTTAAAGAGAGATTTCAGAAAAATTAGTGCCGTACAGCTTTTTAGAGACTGAGTTACACTGCTTTCCTGAATGTAGTCAGAAATCCAAGTCATCTAACTGCATGTAAAAATCTGGTGAGTGGGAGTAGGAGCTAGAGAACAGCCTCATTTAATGACTTTCCAATTGTGTTCATGAGCCATTCCAAGCTGGTAGAGAAATATCACTGGCTTTTGGTGTTTGGCTTTTGGTTTGTTTGCTTGTTTTTAGGTGTTTCTTTGGGGTTTTTGGTTGGTTGGTTGGTTTTTTTTTTTTGGTTGGCTGTTTTTGTTGGTACTGTTGATCTTCTGAATGTAGTAAACACATACTGATTTGACAAAGAGTAATTGAGTGTTGTGGGAGACATTGATAGGGTTACCATGTTAAGGACAGCTATTTTGCATGTGTTCTGTCCGTAATGCTACCGTTGAATGCGAAGTGAAGGTACACCTGCACTATCAGTTTAGTTTTAATGCTTGCACTCAGGTCTTGGTCTGCATACAGTATTGAGTGTGGTCTTGGGCACTCATTTGGAAGAAAACAATTAGTTTTCTCAGAAGCTGAGTCCCAGTAGAGTTCTGAGGTCTGTTCACACTAAAGATGTTTGCCAACAGATGATACGGAGGAGATGACACTGTACAAGACTCTGCCATTTGCCGTATACAATTGTTTAATGCCATCATAAGAGGTTGATGCCTTCCTGCTTTCTGATGCATCCTTGGACAGCATACCAGGGTATACAGCACTTTACCATAAATTTCTTTATTTTAAAATACAGTTTTAATGGATTGTAGTTCAGTCTTCATGTTACGTCAGCCACTTTGAAGTGACCAAAAATAAAACAAAAATTACCTCAGATAATGCCTGTCAGTATCAGGAGGGATACGGTTACAGAGCATCCCATTACAGTTTGGGTATCATTGTGCTGGTGAGTGCTCAATCTGTTTATGATAACAAGGTGTCTGCAGAAGATACTGGTTTAACTCAGAGATAGTCCTGTTTGTAAGTGAGATGCGCCATACAATTATTTAACATGAAACAGTGTTCGTTATTTTTATAGCATGAGAGTATTAAAAATGTCAGTGACTCATATTATAAACTTTGTTTTATTTAAATCGCCTGTTTCTGACCAAGTTCTAACTCTACTTAATTTTTTAATATATCTTGGCATACTGAGTTCTAAAAATTGCATGTGTCCTTTCAGGTTTGCCTGAATCTATTATTGCAGCGGCATGTGCTAGAAGTGGCCAGAGAGTTCTTCATGTTGATTCGTAAGTTACTCCAACAGTTTTCCTTTTTAGGAATTAAACTGTCTAGAAGTATATATGTGTCTGTGTCAGCGTGCCCTTCGGGAGTTGTTTTTTGCACTCGTCTGGCATCAAGTAATCTTAGCTTCTGTCTCTACCTTATTTTTGGGGTGTTATAGCCATCAGAACAGCAAGTTTTGCATGCTGGCTCAGTAATGATGTGGTCAAGGATGCTGTTGACGGCTCCTTCTTCCATTCAGACAGGAACGGTTACAGGTTTAGTGTCCTCTGTTAGCATTCTTGATAGTTATTAACCCATTCTGCTTTTGTCAGAATTGTTACCAGAACCATTATCATTTCATGACAGAAAGTTCTATTAGTATCTCATTTGTATTAGATTGCTAACCAGAATATTAAACCATTTGTTTTAGAATAAACAGATATAGAATGAATAAAACAGTCACGTTTGGAGTTAAAGTGTGATGCATATGTTACCAGTAGACTACTTAGATTTTGTCAAATGAACACTTACGTTTCAGTTTTTCACATTCATTGCTTATCAAAGTCTGTAGTAATAGTCACTGGGACTTTGATTTCTTTTTGTGCTGATTTTGGCTTGGATAGAGCTGATTTTTTTCATAGTAGCTGGTGTACGGCTCTGCTTTGGATCTGTGCTGAAAGCTGTTGATCATACAGGGATGTTTTAATTACTGCTGAGCAGTGCTTACACAAATTCAAGGCCATTTCTGCTCCTCACACCCCACCAGTGAAGACGCTGGGGATGCACAAGGTGTTGGGAGGGGACACAAGGACTAACCCCAGGGATATCCCACATCACAGGATGTCATGCTCAGCATGGGAAGCTGGGGGAAAAGGAAGGGGTGGATATTTGGAGTAATGGTGTTTGTCTTCCCAAGTAACCATAATGTGCGATGGATCCCTGCTTTCCTGGGGGTGACAACAACTGCCTGCAATGGGAAGTGGTGAATGAATTCCATTTGGTTTTGCACAGCTTTTGCTTTACCTATTAATGTATTGTTATCTCAACCTACTTAGGCAAATGAGTAAGTAGCTGGCTGGTGCTTACTTGTTGGCTGGGGTTAAACCACGGCGCTTCTTTCCATGCCTGTTTTTAGCCACGATGAAGAGCCTTTCAGAAATCTCACAGGAGGAGGCAATTAGAACTGCAGAATATAGATTTTGTTTATTGCTGTTTTCACTTAAATATGTTCATTTACATTCACACATGCTTTTGTTTTATGATGAAAATTAAGGCTTCTTCTTTTGATTCCTTTCTCCTGTGAAGTTATTTTCCAGCTTTAGTGCATGCTAAGGTCAAGAGGAAGTGTTTTTAACCAAGGTGTCCTTCACTCGTATTAATAGTTGCTGTTTTAATTGGTGCATGTGGTCATTGAATCATGGTCTAAAATCTATATCTTGGAAAAAAAAGGAGAAATGTTTATACTGCACAACCCCTTTCCCATAAATAGGGAATTTACGGCATTTAAGCCATCTGCCTTTCATGTTTAAGTTAGTACTCTTGCAAAAAAGTATAAGAAAATAAGATTCAGGGTTACAGAAATATTTGTTTGTATTAGGTGTGCTACTTTGATGCATCTTTTCTCTACAAAGTTCTGAATTAAGTTAGGTACACAGTATAGAAAAAGTATATGGATAAAGTCTTTGTTTATAGTTTGCTGCACTTGTTACCTTGTGTGCATCATTTTATTACTTTTAATCTCTAGCCATGTTTGCATTTATCATAATATACTGCATAGGTGATTATGGAAGATAGTTTTGAAGTGGCCTATTATAAAATACTAAGTTCTAAGGTTGATTTATAAACACTGTCCAAGCATCGCCATCACCAGTAGCTAATCTTATTCAAAATAGTCACTTCACTGCAGTGTTGCCATAAATTCTTGTAGACTGATTTTAAACTAAAGTTAGCTTCTGCCAAATAGTAATTGAAGGAGCTCTATTTCTCTGTGCCAGCTATCTGTCTCAATAAACGTAAAATCTGTGGTTCTTTTCAGAGCTACATTTACTGTAGATATTAATGAGCTGTTGACATGTGAAATTTCAAGGATATTTTTTAAGTGATTTAGAAAAGTAATTTGCAATTTAAAAATGTGAAGATTGGCACTTAGGTTAAACTTGAAGTTGCTGAAGAAAGGTAGATCAAGACTGAAAGTTGATTACTTGAAGTGAATATACTTCCCATTCTGAGTGTTCGTATGCACAGGACTTTCTCCTGATGGGTTGCTGTGTTTTCTGCTTCTGGTCCTTTGCCTATTTACCTCTTATAATTACATATAGTTATGTACTAGTTTGGTTACTGAGGATAAGGCAGTTGGAGGTGAGGTATGTTTAGCTACATTTTTATTTTCAGCATCTGGTAGCATTTGTAGACTACAGTTTTACTGTTTACATTCTTCCTGATTGACTTAATTTTTCAGTGTAAAGTTTAATTCAAAGGCAAAAGAGTGTCAAGATGCAGGATTTTAACTCATCTTCTGTGCCCATTTTGCTCTGCCTTTCTTTTTGACACTGGTTAGCTTTATTAATTTTTGACCTTGCTTTGCCTGTAGAGTACTTGAATGTTCCTTGTGTCCATAATTCTGTTTTATCTGAGCATCCAGAAGCATGATGGGCACCCTCCTTGTACCTTCTCCCTTCAAGGTACCTGCTTTTGTAGTTCCATTTCTTCCTATACAATCTCTCACTTTTGTCAGAGCTTGTAAAATATATAATGTAATACACCCTCTATCTTCATACAGCCTTCATCTCAATCTTTGACTTCTATAAAGTGAGGTAGCTGTGGAAGTACATCAGCCAGAGAGCAAAAAGGTTGCTGCTCAAAGCAAGTCAATTTCTTGCCAAATAAATAAAGGAATTCCTTAACTTTCAGTAAGGAAACCTAGGCAAAGAAATCTTAATTCTGGTATCTTCTGACCTTTTTTGAGAGAAGTTGGTTTTATTTGTGTTTTGTTTTAGGATATGCTTTCATAGCAAAGGTATTGGAGAGTAGAACATGATCTCAACCAGTCCATGTTAATTTGCTTTGGTCACATTAGTATCCCAGGATATAATGGAACATAAGTGACTGCCACTGTCACCCTTATATTGAGCTAAAGGATCTTAAAAGCTGTTTGGGTTAAATCCTTCCTCTTGGAAGGAAGGGAAGTGTAGTCTGCTTCTCGTGCTCCTGAACACAATTACTGTGGCAGAATGGCAATTTTTAACACATTTGTCTGTGTGCTTAATAGGTAGCACATGAAACTATGGGTTTGAAGCATAAGTCATTTTGTGTAAAGATCCTTAAAATCGATGTGGCAGTAACTTCCTTTGCAAAAGACAGCTACTCTGATGGTTTGAGACTTCTTTCTGAAAGATCAAATGCAGGACAGACACATACAGGCAGCTCGTGGGAGCAATCGTGAGGCATCAGCAGCTTTTCTTCAGACATCACCAGCTTTGACTGTTACACCATGGCTGTTATGACATGGCACCGAGAAGGGCAATCGTAACAAGCATAGGCTGTGAAACCCTTTTTTTTCTTCTTACTTACATTTTACTTGTGTACCTCGTGCTTTCAAAACTGTTTAATTTCTTAATTTGCAGTCTGTCTTCAGAAGGACATGTTAGATATTCCCTTGGTTTGGATCCCAAGAATATTAATCATCTGGAAACAATTTGCAGTTTCAGTGTTCTGGACTTGGATTTGCTAATTCTTTCAAGGTATTTGAAGAAACATGGTGTTAGTAACAGAGTTAAAAATCACAAACTAATGTGGGAGAAGAGAGAAATCAGCTGAGGTAAAACCATACTTGAGCTACATTTCCAAAGCTTTGCAAAAATTACTTCAGCAGTTCTACTGCTTTGAACTACAGAGTGGAGATTTGGTAAGTGTGAAGTAAAAGCAGCAGTATTTTAATTAACGTGAAAATCCAGGTAATACAGGAGAAGTTTGGAGCAAATGTAATCTAGGAAATAATGTTTGAGAGAAAAAGAAAACATCTGTGCTCTAACTTGGTAGAAAAATTAATTTCTACTTTTGCTGTTACACCTTCAAAATGTTTCATGTCTTTGCTTACAGGATAATTGAATTACAACCCTAGAAAAGGGAGAAAATATCCATCTTTGTAGTTTGCTAATATAACAAGAGACAAGGGGAGCTTAGCCCTTGAAATTTTGGGGACAATATTGTAGCTTTGATTAGGCTTTGATCTTGACCATTACTTTAAGGAATTCCTCAGTTCATCTTCAGGTCAATTACAACCAAAATACTTGGTTACAAAGGGCTCCTAATTGTAAAACCATTAGTCAGCCCTTTTCAGAATTCCTCTTCAAGATATTTACCAAAAAAACTTTGCTCATTATGTCAGTAATTAGGTCTGCTCTACCTTCCTTCTGCAGTGTTTTCAGATGAGCAAATTAAGCAATCTTGATTCATCATGTAATACAGGGTAAACTCATTAAAATTCCAGGGGGAAAAAAATCTGGAATTTCATGCTTCAAGAGAAAATTAATACTTGAGGTGCTATGGCATAGCTTGGGAGAGATGCTTAGATGCCAGAGAGGAAGGACAGCTGTGATTCATTTTCTATTTGAGAAAGGCCATACTGCCTTCTCAAAATGGATGGAGCAGCGCTTTGTTGAAAAGATTGATTCACCTCAGTGGTGGTTAAAAAGAAAAGCACTTTCAAAGGAAAATCCACCTGATGAACAGAGGACTGTTTACATCTGACGTGTCTGACAGCTCACGAATCAACTTTTGTAACTCTGTGAACATGACATTCATTTCTCTTCCCAAAAATTTTAATTCGGAGTACTCTAAATATGCATGAATTTATACTGGTATAGATTCAGGAAACCCAGTCCTAATTTTAGGCAGGTGTTTTCTGCAATTTCTATGATCAATGGCCTTGCTTTCTCTGACAGCCAGATTGTATTCCATATTCAAGGCAACTTGCAACTAAAGCAGCAGATTCCCTTAAAAATAAATCATCATGGCTTGTGTTTTTTGGAAATCCCAGAAGTGGCAGATAATATATGGATGTTGAACTTTTTAGTCAGTCATATCTTAAGAAGCAGCAGAAGTTAGCCTGCACCAGTGACAGCTAAAACAAAACTGATTATCATTGTGTGCAACTATCAGTTACTGTTTTACAGATTGAAATTTGGCAATCAGTTGAATATGTTTCATGCTCATTGCTTTGTATTTTGTGCGATACCGAAGTGCAGTTCTTATAAAGCCTCACCCATGTCATTTGTAATAGTGAGGTAAGTATGAACTCTGAAGGTGATTGGAGCTTTTGGTTGGTAATGGATCTGCAGCTAGAGCTCTTCTGCTTAAAGTAACCAAGTTGCAGGGTGGACAGTGAGCATTCTTATAAAGTATAGAACCAGTCTTCCCAGTTGATGGCCTTAAACACCTCATTCTGTTGTAGAGCTGGCTTTATTAAGCAAACACGGAATTTTGTTGTCTTTGCAGATGTCCTATTTATGTTCTTCACTATTGCCTTGCAGCAGCTGAAAGACTTTTTGAGGTCAGTTTCTAGTCAGGAGTGATTAGGCATTGTTTAGCAGACATCTGTCCTTCATATGCTAAGTAAGCAACATGGCATGGAGCATCACCCTCTGGTTCTGCAAAGGGGCTGACACTCTTGATGAAGTCTTTGTCAGTGCAGATAACCCTTGTCAAAACTATCCCATCTTAAATAGTAGAATCTAACCTGAATTTAATTTTTCACTGTTATCACACTCACCTCCACAGTTTAAAAGAGGAGGAGGCTAAGATAAGATTTGAAGTTATTTAACAGTCCCTGCATTAACCTGTAAAGTGCAAAACCCATCTTCCTCCCTAAATGTTGGTGGGTTCGGAGTATTTTAGTGTATGCACTAACATTAGATAGCCATCCAAGAGAGTATTTTCATTATCTTTCATGCTTCTGATGTGCCACCATGCAGTGCCAGAAAACAGGGCTAAATCCTCAAGTGATTTTTTGATTTTTATTATTTATTTTGTGAGACCTGGTGATTTATTTTATTTTATTTTATTGCTCTATTATTTTTTCATATCAGAGCTGTTAAATATTAAAGCTGTGATATACATGATGAAAGAAGCTAATCCCAACTGATGCTGAGAGAAATACGGATAGAAAATATTTTTAAAGGGAGAACAGAGTATTTGAGTAGTTGAAGAACAATTAATTTTCTGTGATTTAAAAGAAGGAAATTAATACTTTTCAAGCAATAAAGTGGTAAATATAAACTGAGAAGTACTTGGGGAGATATGATCATTTTGTACAAATCAGTTCCTTTGGCTCCACCTACAGTATATGCAGTTCAGTAAGAATTTTGCAAGAGCATCGTAACAGTCTACAATACACGTAATCTGTTCTGTAAGCAACAGATAAATAATAGAGTGAACTTTCCTGTGACATAATGGCTGAGAGATGTGGTTTTTACTGTCTGGTCCCAGTTTCAGTTCACTTAACCCTCCTCTGCATATCACTCTCATGAAGCACTGTTGGTTCAAAAGTGGCATGTAATGCAATTACGTTAACTGCTACATTGTTTTTAGTCAGAAGCAGGGTAACTGTGCTCATGTGACAAAGCTGTGAGGTCCTGTCAGAACCTGATACCAAAAACCTGAAGTGGGTTTTCTGAGAACTCTGTTGAAACTTGCAGGCTTGTTGGCTGGGCTGTGCACTATATCTATAGTGATGTACCTATTGGAGTTAGAGGTGTACAGTCAGTCTTGGCCAAGAAGCAGTATCATTGGTATTTTCCTCTTATTGCATCCCATGTGCTTTTTTAGCATTATTCATTTTACCCTCCTAATAATTTGATTTTAGACTGTAGTCTGTTTGGTCAGAGATGCATACAAATGAGTGAAAATGGAAATTTTGCATCTCATCAAGAGCTCTGAAATATTATACCAATTTTTGTATTCTGCATCTCTAACATCTGTCATGGAAAATATTGTGAACATCTCAAACGTGGTTGTTTTTTCTTGAAACCTGAAAAGGCTATGTTTTATCTGTCCATCCAGTCTCACCATTGGTTTGTTGGTTTTTTATTTACAGGAAAAATTACTATGGTGGAAATTGGGCCAGCTTTAGTTTTTCAGGATTACTGTCCTGGATTAAAGAAAATCAGGTAAAAAATTCTCAAATTACTTCTTTTAACATTCCTGAAGGTTTAAGTTTGTTTACGTAATTTATTACAAGACAAATTGCCACAGTGCTTTTTCTCCTTGGTAATTTGACAGATCAAAGAAGTTTCTCCTTTCCAACTTTACTAGTTAAGACTTAACCACCTGGCCTGGCATTCTAGGACTCTTGATATGCCTGATTTATTAATCTTACTGTGTGAGGCCAAACATTCTAGTGTTCACTCATACTTTTAAGGTTCTTGAATTTATGTAGAGCCAGCTACACTATTGTTTTGATTCATCTCCCCAGCACCTTCTGATCTTCTCCTGTATGATTATTTTCCACTCTGATATTTCAGTCCCTTTTGTCTTGTCTTCTGTGCTTTCAGCTGATTCTTCTTAATTGGGAGAGGGGTAGTTACCGGACCCTTTCATTGAAATGTCCTGTAACCAGGACAAAAAGATGAATGTTGATAGTGTATTTTTCAATCATCGAAGTTTATCTGATTCATGACAGTACACTAGAAATCTTCTGAAGAGGGTATTTATTTAAGAGATTAAGCACTTGAACTATATTAGCAAATGGATGTTCATATTATTTGTTGAAGTGTTACAAACCTGTTCGTCTGTAGAAGGTGGAACTTCCTCAGTTCAGTGTCATGCCTATTTATTACATAGTGCTGCTACCTTCTGGCATGATCGGTGGAGTTGCTCAATGTCAGAACTTAACATTCTCGGGGTCCTGTTACCTGATGTAGAGATTCCTGTGTGAGCAGATTAGTATGATACCCAAATCACTGTGTATTTTCTCATGTGGTCTCATAGAATCATAGAGTCATAGAATAGTTAGGGTTGGAAAGGACCTTAAGATCATCCAGTTCCAACCCCCCTGCCATAAGCAGGGACACCTCACACTAAACCAGGACACCTCACACTGAACCGTGCCACCCAAGGCTTCATCCAGCCTGGCCTTGAGCACTGCCAGGGATAGAGCACTCACAATTTCCCTGGGCAACCCATTCCAACATCTCACCACCCTAACAGGAAAGAATTTCTTCCTTATTTCCAATCTAAACCTCTCCTGTTTAAGTTTGAATCTGTTACCCCTTGTCCTGTCACTACAGCCCCTAATGAAGAGTCCCTCCCCAGCATCCCTATAGACCCCCTTCAGATACTGGAAGGCTGCTATGAGGTCTCTACGCAGCCTTCAAAGAGTTTTGTCACAAAGTTTGGAACGAACCTGGCTGTGGCAAAACTGTTTCTTAGTAGATTGTATTCAAAATTACATTCAACTGTACTGGAACTTGTATTTCATTTAGCACTGCATTCTCAGATTACTAAAACTAGCAATGTGCAAATGTTGCCGTGCTATAATAAAGTAAGCAGCTCTAACTGTTAGAACCCAAAATATCAATGGAAAAAAGCATTAAGACAGTTAAAATGATTTTCATATATATATAACGGTACAAATTATTTGGACTACAGAGATTTATATTTCAGGAGCAGCTGGTACAGTACAAATTGTAATTTTCTATTTGTTCTTTGTAAGCAAAAGACTGATATCAGTGATGAATATGAAGATTGGAGAAAACTGATCCTTGAGAATGAAGAAGTTATTTCTCTTAGCAAGAAGGATCAAACTGTTCAACACGTAGAAGATTTCTGTTTTGGCGAGTAAGTATAAACGCAGAAATATACAAATAATTTTATATGCCTAGAGCCAAATAACTATATTGTACTTTTGGTTTAAAGCATTTCACCATGCATGGTGCATGTTGTCTCAGAAAGTAACCGTGACCTCTAAAGTGTTACTAATGTCCTTGTGCTTTTGTTGAAATCACTTCAATGAAGCTGATACTTTTTGAATTACCTTGTCTGGATGCAGTGTAATCTGTTGGCCAACTTTGTGAACTTTTAATTTCCTTCTGAGTAGAAAACAGAAGTGCTGTGTTTGTAGGTATTATTAGCAGAAGGTTGTTGATTTCTCCATTCTTAATTAGGCTTAAGACTCTTGTTCTCATACTAAAAAAAAACCAGTGTAAGTACATGTAAAATGGGCCAAGTACACAAGAACAGGAACATTAATAGATTGTGGTATTGTAACTATGGAATATTTAATTGTGCTAAAATGATAAAGTAATATTTGCCCTTTTCTATTTTTATATTCGGTCGATTTACCTTACTCATTAAACAGTGCTTACCCATGATGCTTTAGAAGGAGTTGCATGGTTGAAGGCTCCTGGCAATGTAATAATAGCCTTTTGGGGCTGTCACCTTTTTGTTTTTGAAGTAAGGTAACTCAGCTCTTACTTCACATACAACATGCAAAAAATACCTCCTTAGTTTGAAATACACACTTTTACTTCTGTGATTAATTGTTGCATAAGCACATGAAGAGTAAGCAGCTATCTTAGGTGGTAAATATCTTTCTGTTAGTTATTTTTAGAGGTATGTCTGCATTAGGAGAAGTTAAGAATGGAAATGTCTTTTTTTTTTTTTTTTTTTTTTTT
>NDXB01000675.1:92421-104036 GCA_002631895.1 Agapornis roseicollis | reverse complement strand
AAAAAATTAAAAAAGAAAATTTTTTTTTTTTTTTTTTTTTTTTTTTTAATTTTTAAACAGAAGTATGTTACTTTGTTATATATAGATAGATACAAGCCATGCAGAAGGTAAGCTTTTCACAATGTCATATTGAAAATCCAAGAACACCTAAAAGTAACCTTGTGCAGCAGCAATGTTGAATAGTGCATAGGCATAGTAATGAGGAATGGTAATTGTATGGACCTCAATTGAAGATGAAGCTATTTATTTATGTTTATCATTTTTATCTCTTGGATTTTTGCACTGAACTGAATGCTGTTCTGAATTCCT
The DNA here is from genome assembly GCA_002631895.1 of Agapornis roseicollis. Classification (NCBI taxonomy): domain Eukaryota; kingdom Metazoa; phylum Chordata; class Aves; order Psittaciformes; family Psittacidae; genus Agapornis; species Agapornis roseicollis. Next base: position 103,727 of record NDXB01000675.1, on the reverse strand, counting down.
GAAAGGTACTTTGGGACAGTTATTTAAGTTGAATCCCTTCAATAATATTTTAGGTTGCTAAATAAAACGTTGACAGATATTCATATAGAAACACTTATTTCTTTCTGTAAACATCATAGGTGGGGGGGGAAAAAAGTGTTGTGAATTATAACAATACAATCTGAAGGTCACAGACTCAGAATAATGTGAAGTTCTGTATTACACAGTAATAGCTGCTTGATTGTATTGCAGATAAAATGTTACAGTTATTTTAAAGCAGCATCACTTGAATGTTGTACCTGTAATGGTGTTGCCATAATAAATATTGTTCAGAACCAGTATTAAATCAGGTTAAATGTTTCATAGTCTTTTAACTTTGCATATGATTTTCCGAAGAAAATGTGATACTAACGAATGGCTGGCTCAAAGAGTCCCCTAGCAGTAAGATTTCACGCTTTGTAGAAATAAGCCTTATACTTGAGTCAGGACAAAATAGAAGGTTCTACTTTAAAGCTTTTAACTCAGCCTGGTTGTATGAAGCTGTCGTTCTTGATTATTTAAAAAAACCCCATACAAACACAGAACCCCGCACACAAAACCGCACAAGAAGAATGGTTATATTAATAAATCTAGCAAAGAAAAAGTTTTCCAAAATAACTTCAAACTTTCTGAGAGAGTCAGTTATTGTGGTTCTGACAATTTACACGTTCTGGCTAGATTCTGTTGGTTTTGCTTAATTTTTATAACTCCTATGAAGTAACCATTAAACATTTATTTTGAAAGAATAAACAGCTGGGTAGCAGTATAATATACACAGTGCAAATCTGAAATGAATGGCCTTAGAACAAAGTGCATCCATCAAAGGAAAAGAATACTGTGTCTACAACAAGCTGTATTGAAAAAAGGCAAATGGCTGAAAAATAAATAGTGAACACCTGTGCTGAATAAATTAACCAGCTGGTTGGCAATTTTTCATTTGACCTATCTGAAGGGGTTGCTGTTACAAGGCATTAATAAGACACATTCATTTTAAGATATTCCTTTGTTAGTACCATTAATTGATGAATGGTGGAAGATAATATTCTAAATTTACACAACAATTTGTCTGCAGATGTATTATTTTTTTCGGAATTAGGAGAAGAATTGTCTGTACAGAAGTTCAATTTGAGTCATTTTTATAGACAGTTCTTACATTATTCAGGGATATTTGTTCCTATAGGAAGGATGTCATGAATTTAGATTATATATACAGTTTTTGGCTTTCATTATAGAATGTGTAGAGCTGCAAATCATGCAGATTTATGTATTCATTAGTGGGAATTGAATAGAAATTTAAAATATGTAAATGTAACGTTTTTGTTACACTGCTTTTCAGAGTGATAGAGGAAAAATAAAATGTGTTGTGGACCCAAATTTTATTTTTATTTAAAAAGTAATAATCAAGTATGTTTAAACTGAGGTTGAACTGTACGTTGAGCTTGGGAGAAAAGAGAAAACGTGCCTCTGACTTTTTGTGTTTTAAAAAGCTTTAGGATGGATTAAATAACAGCTTCATTCTTAGTTTATCGCATTCATGGCAACAGCTTTTGCAGTTTTCACAAACACCATGTTCTGAATTCCTAAAAACCTGTCAAAATCCAGAAAGAACTCCAAAATGTAACTGAATTCCATTTGTGTTTTTAGTGGAGGTTACTTTTTTTAAAAGCATTTGAGAAAGTACTTATCTCTCTTTGATATTTTATAGGTATTTAATGCTTGCAATATGAAGCTGAAAGACATAATTAATGTACAGAAACAGACTTCTTTCATTAGTGCTTTCCCTATAGCAGTTCCTGTATTTCCCAGGGCAATGTGTAACCCGTTCATGAATAAGCGCTTCTTAGTGGCTGTGCACTAGACCAAACTCTTACTTTCATGAGTCCATGTGAGCTGGATGAGTTCATAAGTGAGGAGCGAAAGGATAGAAGGTTTTTTACCATCTTTTAACAGAGCTCCTGATCCCTGCTTCCACCTTTAAGGCTACAGATGTGAGGGAGTGTTTTTATATGTACACTGAATATTTTTTTGCTGTTCAGTGAATTTTAACCATCCAGGTAGTTACTGAAATTTTGTACTGTATGTTTGCAGGTCACCTTTAAAATCATAGTTCATTAGTTTTCAGCCAAGATTAAATTGTTTATTCAGTGTGTTAATGGCTTGTGGTATAAAGATAAAAAGATAGAGGGAAATTATTGCTGAGCTCCTTTCACTTACAATGACACTGATTTGATTCATCTCAGCTGGTAGTATAAAGTAAAATTCCAAGTTCAAAAGTATTAGTTTCTAAGGTAGATGTCATTGAAGTTCAACATAAAAAAGAGTAGATGAGATTACAACTGGAGGTCTGCTTCATAAGAGGAATTTTAAAGAATTGAGTTGTGAAAAGACAGTGGACTATACAGAGTAAATTTTGTGTGGTAATGTCTCTCATTTTGACTGGCTGCCTTCCTCTGCCGTACCCAAATTTGTAACAGTGGCATAAGAATAACATATAAATAAAAATTAGTTTCCTCATTGCTACATGAGGAAACTTTATTCTATATGGCTGTTATGTGAACAACTAATTAGAATGCAAGGGCAGAGTCAAAAAGTAATCTGAAAGTTTTACTTAAACTTCAGGGCAAAATTGCCTGCTGCTTTTATGGACTTGCAATGGTACTAGATGCAAAGTAGTCCTAGTCATATAAAGCACTTCTGTTTTCTTCAGTTGAGTTTGGTTTTAAAATGTTTGAGCTTAATGACTTTAATGCATTTACACGTTTAAATTTCAAAGGGTATTTTTAATCCATTGGAAAAAAAAACCCTAATCAAATTGCTGTACTGTTTCTTTTTTTAAATACCGTATTTCTTTTGTTTATGTAGCTCTGTTATGTATTGTGTTTCACCATGAGAGTTTTGATTTTGATTTTAAGCTCATTCCATCTTTTGAGCCCATGTAAAATAAGAACTCCAATTATTTTTCTATTTCTTTTCTCAGTAAAATACTGCTGTTGAATTATAGCTTTGCAGTTAAAGACCCAGTATTCTTTAGTGGGTGGTACACGTGATTTGGCCAGGATAAAGAAATTCTAATGCTTTTCATAGTAATGCTTGAGTTTTCCATTCTGGCACTGACTCAAAACTTAAATAAGTTTTTAAGACTCTTTAAAAGGCTTTTTTTCCCCCCTCTTCTTCCCCCTGTGTTTTTAATCAGTCAGGATTCAGCTGAAAATGTTGAAGAAGCCGGTGCACTGCTGAAGCTGCCTGCCTTTGAAGTCTCTGATGTTGACGGGGTTGTTCAGGAATCAGAAAAGGAGTGCACACCGGTGGAAAACACCTTAGCAGAGGTGGAGAGCCAGGAACCAGAAAAGGCAACAGGCACAGAGCCAGCAAGCACAGTAGAAGGGAATGATCCAGAAATAACCTCTGAGAATGAAAGTTCTCATAGTACAGCTTTAGATGAGTCCACTCCCAAAACTGGATCTGCACCGTCAGAAAGTTCTGCCCAAGGACCAAAGAAAATCACGTATGCCCAAATCGTTAGAGAAGGCAGAAGATTTAATATTGATTTAGTTTCCAAGGTAGGAATTGAATGATGCTTTTCATATAAGTACATTTAGTTTGCTTTAAAGGCTGGAATTAAAAAAAATAATATTAAGGAGAGCTCACACCAGTACCCTTGAGGCAAAAAAGACACTTGTGAGAAGTAAGAAAGAGTTAGTACCCTTAAAACAAACACGAGCTATTTCACATGTGCTCTTAAGCGTTTGTTTATAACCAGAGACCATAAAACATAGCTTAGAAATGCGTCCATAAAAGTAAATTTCCTGAAATTTAGCACCTGAGTAATACCCACAAAATTGCTCTTTTTAAACAGTACAGTTAAAAAAAATTGTATTTTTAAACAAGGAAAATCCATCTTCCTACAGATCTTTCATGTTTTTAAAATGAAAAATAGTTTTCCTGTTGGAGAGCTTCCTGGCTTTTAGATTTCCCTGTGAAATTCTCATTATTTCTATACTCAAACCAAAGCACCAGATTATAATAAATTTTACTGGAAAGGAAAAAAAATAATTAGATATAATCCATAACATACAAAGTGACTAAAATTAGTTATTATTTTGTTGTATTCCTACTAGTGTATGTTTTACTTAGAGGAAAAGCTATTAGTCTGACATAGTTATATATACTGTTTAAACTTTAAAATTTGCCTTTTATGCGTAAAAGGATATGGCCCCGGAAATCCAAGTTAAGTGGAAATTTTTCTTAATTTCTGTGCTTAAATGTGTATTCTGCAGTATAGGGAAGTTTGTGCAGGGTTGAATGCTTAATTTTTCATATTCTGCCTGGAAAAGTCTTTCAAGCCTCCAGAAACTGGAAGAAAACCTTCCTTCAATAATGTATTCAATTCTTTGTGGAGACACTACAAAATGCATGATTTCAAATTTTGGCTCTGTGTTCCAAATACCTTTTTCATGCGTGATTGGAATGACTTCATGAAAAAACAGTCTGCATGTAATGGTTAAGCAGATAATACTGGTTTGTATCCTTTTAATGCTTTTTCTGCACCATTGTGTTACATGGTGTTTAACTGCAGTGAATTCCAGGAATTCTATCTTGAAGTGTAGTCTCCAGAGCAAGGCTAATAGTTTGCATTACTGTCTCCCTGGCGCTGTGACATAAACTTTATTGTGGTGTCCATTCAGTATTCCATTAAACCTTTATCTTGAAAACTTCTGGTGATTAAGCAGATTCTGACACTCAGAGCCAAAAGTCTTGAGGTATTTTTAAACTGATCTCCAATGCTTTTCAGTTCAGACATATGTTGTCAATTAATAGTTACATTTCTGCCCCTTCAGGATTTCATAATATATTTGTAGCATCTAGAAAGAGTAAAGGTAGACAGATGATAAATTAATATAGCAGAATATGACTAAATCTTAACAGAGGGGTTAAGGAATTTACATTTAGAAAATGTGACATCATTTCAGGTAATTTAAGAAACAACTAATGATGGGTTACACAGACAGTCTCACCTTATTGGGAAGTGAAGGTTGTAAAATACTGTGTTCAAGGATATATAACATACAATACAAAGAAATTGTTCAAGATGACAATTCAAAATATTGTCTAAAGCTGTGACTCCCAGACTAATTGAACTGAAAGCAATAGGCTCACACCTTTTCCCTTTCTCTCCTACGGACTGCTTTGTCTCTCCATTTCTGTGGTTGCTTCATTTCATTTAATATTATGTTACACATACTACATTTTAATACTTTTAGTCAGATTTTACTAGGTGTACTTGCAAATACTTGCAGAAAACGCCTTACAAGTGAACGCTGTTGGTATCACTGTTTTCTTTTGGTATATGCATGCTCTCTTTACTCACCACTTTTTTTCTTCCCTGTGCAGTTGCTGTACTCCCGAGGCCTGTTAATTGACCTCCTGATCAAGTCGAACGTTAGCAGATATGCAGAGTTTAAAAATGCAACACGAATTCTTGCATTTCGAGAAGGAAAAGTAGAACAGGTATCATAAAATAATGCACTGCATGCATTTAATCTTATAATTTTTTAAGTCACAAAATCAGTGTCTTGAGACTTTTGTAACAGTAAGCTAGTATGTGTCCTTAAGATTGTGAATTTAATTTCACTTCTGGAATGTAAAGGTGTTTATATATAAACTATTTTCTTTTTACTACCTAAAATAAGAACGTGCAGTCCAGTAAATTATTGACGTAAATCTTTACATCATGTCAAATATTCAGACGATGATCGACTTGCCAGNAACAGTAAGCTAGTATGTGTCCTTAAGATTGTGAATTTAATTTCACTTCTGGAATGTAAAGGTGTCATGTCAAATATTCAGACGATGATCGACTTGCCAGTTAACTCTTAAAGATTCACAGGTTTGACGTTTTAAAATTTGGATGATCGACTTGCCAGTTAACTCTTAAAGATTCACAGGTTTGACGTTTTAAAATTTGCAGCATAGATTTGATTTTTCTCTGTGGTATTAAGGCATCGTTGATGTGATAATGGCAACGGGATTTTGGCACAGTTAGTTAATAGAAACTCTTGATTAACTTTTACAGTCAGAGATGGAAATGAAATTGAAGCGAAGTAAAAAGGGGAAGAGGCTGAAAAATATTTTTTACAATTTTGATTGTGGAAAATTGGTAACTTTTATTATAATAGAAAATAATGGAAAGGAATATGTTAGAAAATAGTTACAATAGAAATATTCATTGGATAGCCAGACTATAGAGTTACTTGATTCTTTCCACATTGAGGGTATGGGAAGTATCTGAAATTACTAAAAACTCTTTTCCAGGTACCTTGTTCTAGAGCAGATGTCTTCAACAGCAGACAACTTACTATGGTGGAAAAGAGAATGCTAATGAAATTTCTGACATTTTGTTTGGACTATGAACAGCACCCTGAAGAATACCAAGGTGGTGTTTCATTGAACAGTATACACTCTCTCCTTATGAGTTCATTCAGTTATGCACAGTTCCGATAGCTCTCCTGTGTTTTCACGCAATTTATTTTTATGGATTCATTTTTAAAGTATGCTTTGGCCTTTTCATGACCTTTTCACTGCAGTGTTTAAATTCTTCTACTTAAGCATTTCTCTTCTACTTCCTACATCATTTATTATTTACATTTGTCTTTAACAGTGAAATTATGTATTACAGCAAGGTTGCAGAATGTTTTTTATCATTTTTAGGTGTTTTTTCCCCCATCACAGGGATTTTTTAAGATGTTGTGATGTAGCTGAGTTTTCTGTTGTGCTTTTGGAGGGGGGCAGTAAAATGTAAATCATGGAATGTTGCCACCAAATCTGAAATTGAGAAAATGGGATTTTAAACTTTGAAAGTGAATGTAATTTAATGCCTTTTCGTTGTAGAGGACAAGTTCAAAGTGCCTTTATCAAGTCTTGGCTCATATAGGTGAGAAAAAATCTGAATATATTTGAGCCATAGTGTGCAGGGAATAATGAGCATTAGGTCAAAGAGGAAAATTGGAATAAAGAGCATTAGATCAAAGAGGAAAATTGGCTAACAGAAGGAAGGTGTTTTGGGTTTACACACCTCAGGGTACAAAGAATAAAGGGATGTTCTCAGTTTTTGGATGGACTAAAAGTAAACTAAGGCATAAAACAAACGAAAAATCAGTCAAAAAGAAATCATGAGGAAAGAGAAATAGTTAAACTGGTGACATAAGTTTCAGTCTGAAGCGTATCGGTGCTTTTGTAGCTTGACATTAGCTTGGCTGGGCAGTATTTTTTAATGAATCTGGTGTTAAAAAGAAGGAGTTGTTAAGGTACTGGTTTGATTACTTGAACAAGACCCTTAGATTAGGTACAAACATCAGAGAAAATTATTTTAGACGTATGCAAGAGAGAATTGGTCGATCTAGAGAATGAGCTGCTAAGATTAGGAGAAAGAGAGTCTGTGATGAGCTCGAGAAAATCATGAAGGAGGAAAAGCTCATTAGATTGAAGTGGATTATAGATTACAGGTAATATCAGATTTGCTGCTGCTGGAAGAAATGGAGGTGCTCAGAGTGAGAATATAGGTGGTATTTAGAAAATTTATTAAGTAAAGAAAGGTGACGCCACATCAATTTTAAATGAATCCATTGATTCATGTACCTAAATGACATTACATTTATTTTACTTCCAGAGGCAGTTAAACAGATTTTGTTCCTACATTTTGAAATAGCCTGGAAGGTAATTGAGAATATTTTGAGTCAGACTAGTCTAATGTAAAAACTTCAGAAATTTCAAATTGCTCTTGGTGAGATCATTCCATTCGTGGGAGGGCAGACTTTTAATAGGGAGAGTTCATGATAGTGAAGAACTCGGGTTTTTAAAGCTTTTTTTTTTCTGTAAAATTTGGAGTTATGTAACAAGTCTGAAGTGAGGAAATCTTGAGGTTTTTTTAGAATGCTAGAACAAAAAAAACCCTCTCATTTTATAACTTGCTGCATGGCTGCGGAAAAGGTAATAAGATACATTTTTAGTAAAACAGTGGTTGAATCTTAAACGAATATATAAAGCTAATAATACTGGTCCCAGCATCAATGGAAGTGTTACGTGGCAGTTTATCAGTGAGTGAAATAAGCTTATGAGCAAATTTCTGAGTAATGTCAAAGTACGCTGTTGCTTGAATGCAGTCTTTTCCTGGGAGGGGATAATTTAGTTATTAGCATAATGAGTGTTTTTCAGAGATATATCAGTGACATGCAACACTTGCATTAAGCATCTCCTGAAAGACTAGTGTTTCTTGGAATTTCAAAATATGTCAGCAATAGTATTAATTTTAAGGGAGTTATGGTTCCTTATCCCTGTTATCTTTGTGTGTTATTCAGACTTGTTTGTTGCAAGTCATTGATTTGAAATAAATACTGTGCCTTCTCATCTGTGGGGTACGACATGATGTGAACGGCTTCTCTGCACACAGACACTCTAACCGTATCAGTATGGATACTGTTCTTGAATGGGTGCCATTCAGGTTGTATGTTTTGGGTAATTTACAGGAAAGAGCATCCCAAGGCACTTGAATGGATTTTTGTCAGCAGCTGCTCACTTTTCTCACACAATTGAGAAGTGGGTTTAGATCAAGTCTAACATAATGAATGAATGAAGCCATATCTAGAGTTTGCTTTCTAGACTGTTGGACACCTGTACAATGGTTTTGCATTGGTTTGAAATATTTTAATGGAATGATATTTCTGTCTTCTGAGAAAAGTCACTTTCTGGGTGTAGATTTTTTTTTTTAACTTCTATTGACTTGGATTATCCATTTTCAGCAAGATGTTGAAAAACTCGTTTGCTTTTGTTAATTTAAATACAAATGTATTTGTTTAGGTTGAAGCATATGAGAAAAAACAAATGTTATATTGTACCATTTACCTAAATTTACTTTTTCCTCAGACTATGAGAACAGTACATTTGCTCAGTTCTTAAAAACACGGAAGCTAACACCAAGCTTGCAGCACTTCATTCTTCACTCTATTGCAATGGTTTCAGAGACTGATTGCAGCACTCTTGAAGGTCTTCAGGCAACCAAAAAGTTTCTTCAGTGCCTTGGCCGCTATGGCAATACACCATTTTTGTTTCCACTGTATGGTCAAGGAGAGATCCCACAGTGCTTCTGTAGGTAAGCTTTGCTTTTCTAATAAGTATCTTCCAAAAATGAAATCCTGATGTTAATATATAGCATTCAATAGGAATCATCCTGTTTAACAATTTCGTGTTGGTTTACATTTTCATTGGATATGAAATTCCCCACCTCAAAAAAAAAGGCAAAAGTTAGAAAATGACTTGGAAATGCTGCTGCTGTGACATTTTGAAACATTAGACTACTTTACTTTCATAAGGTACACTGCCTCTGAACTCCTAGTGATGCATAATTTGTGTAACTTTTTTTAATACCTTTTGCACTTAAAAGTGTTGGCTTATGTTGGTGTGGACTTGGCAGTGCTGGGCTAATGGCTGGGCTTGATGATCTTAAAGCTCATTTCTAACTACAGCCTAAAAAATCCTATGGTTCTATGATTGCATTCCAAATGTAACTTTTCATTGCTGGCTGTTGTGGTGACTGCCTATGGTAAGAAGTACTAGGAAATGAGGAAGAGATAATATAACTCATGCGTAGCTATCCCTTTTTAAAACTAACAGAGGAGACTCAGTGCCATGTTTGTCCCAAAGGATCACTGTTCATTTTGGTAGGCTGCGAAAATTTATAGTTGAGTCTTTCTGAAATTACAGGAGGATACATATTTTCAGTTTGTGTCACTAACCAATGCTGACAGTTTCTCTGACATTTTAATAATGAACTGGATTTTTCAGAAAGAAGTGAAGTTAGGCCATGTGTCCAGTTTATTTATTATTAAATAAAGTTATGTAATCCTTTCACCTTAGTTATATCACAGATTTATACAAACAAGGCAACTGATGTGAAATCATATCTTACCCTCTTGGCATCATTTTGTAGACCACAAGCTCCCACCTATAACATATTGAACAGCATATAATGAAGCCTTATTACACTGAACCATATACAGACTGCAGTTTTACACTCCAACATCTTAAACAGCAGCCATATTTCTCTACTACTTCAGCCCTAGAAAATAATTAAACCAAAACCCCTGTATTGATTCCAGGATAAAGCAGCATCCACTTCAACCCTTTACTTGAACTGTGGGCCATGATAATGTAGTCTTCAGAGTGATTCCTGAGGTATGCTAGGGATTGGACTTCTAGAAGAGGAGTTGTTGATGGATGCTTTTGGGGACCATTAAGGATACATGTGCGGAGAGTGGGTGGTTTTAATTTTCAGTTATTTCCAACAGTTCAACTGGTTTTTAAAAGGCTGAGGGGTTTTTTAATCTTTTCTTTTGCTGGCAAGCAGCCTTTCCATCTGCTCTATGTGGGTTTTTAATGTAGTAACCTGTAGGTCTGAAATAAACATTAGCTCTATTTAAATGAAGCAGTACTGCATGGTGAGGCCACTTTGTTGTCTGAGTGATATATTTGTATATCATTCATTTAAATATCTGTGCCAAATCTTACCTGTTTTATTCGTTGTTGGTGGAAAAGTTCTGGTTTTTACATCTGTGTTACTATTCAGAAGTACTGGTTTACAGCATGCTGTTGGACATTATCTTCCTGTCTTATCTGCGTGATGGATTCTGTTTTTCTTCTCTGTAACAGTACGTAAATTACTGCTAGAACAGTGGCCTCAGCAGCTTGAGCCTATTTGTCAGTGTATAGGATGGATGCAATTATATGCTGATAGAAACATTCTGGAATAATTGTCAGAGTTTGTGGAAGGTATCTGCAGAGTAACTGGTTGGCACCAGCAGCCAGCTGTGTTGTGCAATGTCTTATTCGCACTTAACAACAAATGAAGGCCTATATGATGTTTATATGGAGGTTATCTAATGCTTTGCTTTGATCATTAGACAGCAAGGCATTGTTCTATGCTGCATTGACTATAATTGCTGTGTGGCAACATCTTTGTCAGTAGCCTTTCATCTCTACCTTAAACTCTATGGAGATTTTAAAAAACATGAAACTGTGTAATTAGGTGTTGAGACAGAAAATTTATGGACAGTAATTGTTTTAGGTAAGTACTTTGGACATAGTCATGCAATAGAACTTGTGTTTGTAGGGTTTTATGATGTCTTTCTGTGTCCATAGGTCTTCATGTGGGACATGGCAGATTAATAAATCAAAATACTATTAGAGCCACAAGTTTTGTAGTTAAATCTCTTTGACTTAAATATGGGGGGGGGGGG
>NDXB01000675.1:71023-92324 GCA_002631895.1 Agapornis roseicollis | reverse complement strand
GGGGGGAGTAAATTTAATAATTAAAATAAAAAATAGGGGTTTAGTTACATTTTTTTTTCCACTGTAGGTTCTTCTCAATTTAATTTTTCTTGCATTCTTGCAAGCCTTTTGACTTTATTCTGTGTAATGGCCAGCATGTGCAGTTTTCTGGTCTGTAGTAGCAATATATTCCAAGTTGGCAAACGTGGTATCTAGAAGTCTTATAAGTAATCTTATCAGAAAATCATGCTGGCAATGTTCAAGGCCAGGTTGGACAGAGCCTTTGCATAATGTGAGATGTCCCTGCCCATAGCAGGGGGTTGGAATTGGATGATCTTAAGGTCGTTTTCAACCCAAACGATTTTGTAATTCTGTGATCACAGGAGATCTTCAGATGGCATGAACTCTCTATTTATGTCCATTGATTGCTGCATTTCAGGGTTGTGTTTTGCTAAATTGTAAGTCTTCCAATAGGGACTGTATTTTAATAGTTGAAGCAAATTACTCTGTAAAGCCAAAAGGTAATTATACTTTTAAATGGTTTGTATTAACAACATTTGAATACAAAATAAAGTCTAAATGTCTTTGTGCTTGCTTTCTGAATTGTTCACCTAAAATAAATTTATTTTTTTTTTTAAGATTAATTACGATTTTTATATGTGGTCTGTCTTAGGTATGCTGTCTTGCTAAAACTGAGCAGTATCCGAACAGATATTCAGATGTTCAGACTGTATAGTAAAGTGGTAATGCCACAACCTATACATCATACCCTACAGTTTTTATCACCAGGTTATCAGAGTAAGGTGTCACCTGTTCTGTGATTTCTAACCACCGTTCTATATTCTGTTTTAATGTAAACCTCTTAAGCGTTTCTTGCAGCCAGTTACACTGTGTGTTCTCATCAAGGCTACTGTTATAAATGGCATACATGCATATTTATGTGAATGAGTCAAAGACATTTGTAAGTCACATCCTTGCATTCTAAATGAATTCTGCATAAACAGTACAACATTTTATAACTACTGACGACACTTGAGTGAGTAAAAGCTATGTTAGTTCTTTATTGGCTTAAACAGGTATGGTTTAGGAGAAAAAATTAAACTTTTATATCACTGTAATGTACCTCCCAATATGCCAAGGTACAGATGCGAGATTTCTGTCTCCATAAATTGGATTCGTGGTACAAGGAAGGTCATTTGAAGTCTTACACTATTCTGAGCTGACAAGCAGCAAAACTTTACTGGCTTGTATAACAGCTTCTTTTGGTTCAAACTTCTTGGTATGAAACTGTTACGTCTCTTCCTTTCTAATGAAGTAGCAGAAGTATGCTTAGTAAAAATATAGTAATAGCTTATTCTTGAGGAACATCAAGGCAAGCCTTTACATTTGGTATGATAAATATGAGATACCCGAACTTCAATATGTCAAGCATTGAAGGAAATGAGTGTATGTTTTGCACTCTGCTGTTAATGTTTTTGTTGCAAATCTGTAATACAGCTTTCATTTTCTTGAAAAAATGTCACTAAAGAAAAACTATGGTTGGGCATCATTGAAAATTGTGAAGTCTCAGTGGTACAACATTTACAATAGTTACTGTGATTTTGATGTTTTTTTTTCTGGTTTTAGAAAACATCAGGGAATATCCTAAATATTTTTTATGTAGGAGTTGAATGTTAAAACTGACAGCTTCCAAATCTTCCCTCTAATGTAACCTGAATCTCCTTTCTCTGATTTTTCAGATGCAAAAGCTTTTAAGATTTTTTTAAATGCTTTTGAGGAGTTTTTGTAAGTGCTATTTTCCAAATATTGTTTCATAAAGTTCACTTTTACAGTTCACCTCCATAAAATGTGTCTCTTATTTTCACTTTTCCTTTGAGAAGTCTTTCTGGAAGCTTTTGGTCGTGATTCTTTTCACCTGTGACCAGTGGGGTTTTAATGGATTAGAGGTGAAGTCAGTTGTAGATTGTGGTCTTTCTTCTGTGATTTTTCTCTATGGTTGCTTTATGGACACTGAATTTTTTTTTTTGAGAGGGGGACTGTGCATAGTTTCTCTTCAATTTGGTTTCAGATTCTTTTTTTCTGGGCTCTTGCAAGTATGAGCATCCAAAGGGAAGCAAGACTTTTTGAGAAGTAGTAATGCGGTTTTTCCCATTTCACGTTTTGGAGGGTCTGTGCTATCTGTCACCCCTTAAAGGCTCTAAGAGGTGGCAGACACATTGTGTCTTTTTCCTATTTGTTGAGAGTCATCCCAGAATTGACATGTGTGGTCATGGTAATAGGTACTGAAGTGGTAGAATCTCTTCAGCTGCTTTGCTGTAGGAATTGGTGATTCCTACACTATCTTTTATAGGTAGTCAGTTAATGACTTGCGTTTCCTATAAATAGGCTTTGAAATTGTATGTAATGTATGTATTTGTTGGACAATGTAACCTTTTTTTAAGTCATTGTTACACGTTCTAGCTGAAATGAGTCATTTTTGTGTCAGTGGCAGTAGTAATTTTGTGATGGAGGACAGCTCTGATTAAGACAGTTCTCTTTCAATTCCTACATTTACAAGAAGATTGAGAGTCCAGGCTGAGATATGATGGATCATGTGATTGATTTCCTGTATATATTTCAAAAATGAATAATCAGTTTTTACCCTTGTATTTGAGCTATTATCTCCTACAAATGTCAAAGCTTCTGAGGTAGTCTCAGGTACTTCAACATTTCCAATTATGTTCCTGTTACAATCTCTAGGAAGGTTTTAGTGTTCTGAAATGAAGGCTGGACTTCAGGAAACCTGATTGTAATAAGTACTTAGAATTTCATTTCATTTGAATCTCTGCATAAGTATCATGTCTCTACAATAAGTAAAGCAATATGTATAACTTGTCTGTATGTAAATTGCATGAATTCACATATTAATGAGAAATTCAATTGTGATTCCTTGTGATGATCAGATAGGACAGATCTGAGTGTTAGCATGTATGCAATTCTGTGCAAGTGTAAAAGAATTGCAGGTGATTTAAAACACATAGGCTGTATCTGAGCTGTGAGTTCAGTCCTGCATTTCAAAATATGTCTTTTTGTATTCATATATCTGTATCTTTGGAGCCAAAACTTTAAATTTGATATTACTGACAATTGTCAGCTTTACCTGGTTTTCACTAAAATACTGAATAGTATTGAGTAACTGCAGTGCTGCTTTCCTTTTGATTGTTTTCACTGGCACTTCAGTGACATAATAAAACTTCTGTTATAGTTTAGCTTTTTTAAGACAAACTTGATGTATTTCTCTTCACTGTTAGCAGAAGAATGCAGAATGGGTAAGCTAGTTAGAGTGATTGTTTGTAGAATCAGTTGTTTGTTTTTTCCTCTAAGGAGAAACTCTTTCTTGGGATAAACATCAGGGGAGTGAGATAATCCATCATTCTGAGACCTGTTCACTAGTGATGGATGGATAGATTGGTAAAGTAACTCAATAATCTTCATTTTTTTCAGGTTATTCACAGATCAGTGAGCCTTGTCGTTAATAAAGCTATGGAATGCTTTTGTGTCCTTGCCCACATTATTCCTCAGAATTTGACAGGAAAAGACTTTTAATTTGGAAATAACCTTTGTTGTGAAATGCATTGTAAGTGTATGAAACTATGAAAATACCTCTCGATTTTATCTTCTCAATGAGGTGTTTGTCAGTTCTTTGTTTAAAAAAAGTATTTACAAATATGAGGAGCTTTTCTGCTCATTATTTTACTGACTAGAAATACGGTGCTTTTCAGAAGTGCATACTTTGTGAAGGCCTTCAACAAGTAGAATATATCATTCACATGAATCATACAAATGTTGTCAAAGTATATTGATTTCAAATCCCTAACTAGACATGGAAAAGTTTTTAGATAAGAAATTGTATTATAGCAAATAGAATATGCACTGTGGTATGAGAAAAATATATGTAACATTATGTATTACAAAGGCTGAGAATAACTTATATTGTCCTACTTCCATTCTTGATCAGTCTTGTTTCATTTTACAAACATACTTGGAACATAAGAGCACAAAATACAGAGGTTTAAGTGAGATGATATTTCTGTTGTTATTTGCTGTAATAATTTAGAAGGAAGTATGTGTATCCAACACTTTATTTGGTATTATCTCTTAAGTCTTCTAATAAGTAAATCACTGCTTACGTGGGGATGTGCAGATTCTGGCTTATGTATTCGTCCTGAGAATAATGTCTTAAGACATACAAATATGTTACAGCATTATCAGAAGATCTATGGAAATGACATGAATGTTTATTACTGAAGCAGATCTGGGATGTAAATGCAAATGTTAATATAGTAGAGTCCTTTTTCGTTAAACTAGAAGGCAGAGAAACGTAGGTCCCGAAACATTACTGAATTAGTAAAATAGTCCTTGAATTTCACTGAGGGTTAAGATAACTTGAATTTTTCTTGAGGCAGAAAATACATAAATGGATTTTACAGATGAGCTAATGCTTGGTGACTGGTTTCCAGTCACTCTTTTTGTGTCTCTGCCCTATGGTACTGATCATCCAAGCAAGGAACAGCTTCAACTGTTTGAGTTTAGCATCCAAGAGAATGATTCTTAACGTAGAGTTACTAAGAATACTGTTAATGGTAGTATCCTTGAAAAATATTTATGTAATTTATTCCATTGTATATGGCAGTATTAAGCAGCTTCTCTTTCAAATTCCAGTAAACTTTTCTTCCATTGAACAAGCCAGTATTGAGCAAATTTCTTTTCTTTGAAATTTTGGTAACATTTTCTTACACAGCTATATGAGCACAGCTACAATATGGCTAAAATGTGATGTTTATCCTCTAGTTCATGTCAGATCTTTGCCCAAAACACAGTCAAGGGTACACTGCTTGAAGTGCAAGTTAATTTTCTAGTAACTTTATGTTGAGGTCTGGCTTTAGATAATTTGTGAAGCAAGATGTAAGTGTAGTGAGTAAGTCTGTTGAACAAGCTATTTATGGTTTGCAAAGTCCTTATTTAGGAAACAGCATTTTTTACCTTGTGATTGTGACCATTCCCAATCTTCACAAAACTTAGTGGCTCTGGTGCTACTTCTCTTAGACCTAGTCGCAAATTTCAAATTTTTGGTGAGAAGACAGTAGCCTCATATTTCATATCAGTCCTCATCATTGAACAGTGTTTGCGTTTACTTTGCAGTTTCTGGAAGCACAACAAATTTATTCTGAAGCAGAACTTTCAACAAGTGACAGTACTTTTCCATAGTAGTTTTCTGGGACTCTTGCTGCCTGCATTCATACCAAGATAAATTTCCAGAATTCTTTGTGACTTAAGCTTTTAGCAAACAGTTTTATTTTCACTCCCCTGGAGATTTTCTTGCCAATAACTGTTTGGTTGATTTAGTAAATTTAAAGCAAACTTACCATTCTTACTAAATATTTTATTTAAGAAGGCAAAATCCTCAACTCATTTTTTTAACCAACAAAAAAGCAAAACACCACAGAACACTTTTGGAAAGAGCTGTTGTGTTCAAGAGAGGAAATCTAAAATTTAACACAAAGCTGATGATTTTTTTAAAATGTATTTTATCAAGAGATCTGTTGCTGTGCAGTAATTGAGACATCAAGAGTTTGTGGTTAGACTTGGGTTTTTCTTTCATTAGCATTGGAAGATCTCTTTTCTGTACAAATAGATTTTCTCCCTTCTAAGTGTTCAAAGTTGTAGGATGTCACATTAATTTTTTTTTTTTCATCAAACAGGAAGTTAGATTAATCTGTTGCAAAATACTGCTTTCAAAATCCTTGTATAGAATCATAGAATAGTTAGGGTTGGAAAGGACCTTAAGATCATCCACTTCCAACCCCCCTGTCATAAGCAGAGACACCTCACACTAAACCATGCCACCCAAGGCTTTGTCCAAAATGGCCTTGAACACTGCCAGGGATGGAGCACTCACAACCTCCCTGGCCAACCCATTCCAACGCCTCACCACCCTCACAGGAAAGAATTTCTTCCTTAGATCCAATCTAAACCTCCCCTGTGTAAGTTTGAACCTGTTACCCGTTGTCCTGTCACTACAGTCCCTAATGAAGAGCCCCTCCCCAGCATCCCTATAGCCCTCCTTCAGATACTGGAAGGCTTCTATAAGGTCTCCACGCAGCCTTCTCTTCCCCAGGCTGAACAGCCCCAACTTTCCCAGCCTGTCTTCGTATGGGAGATGCTCCAGTCCCCTGATCATCCTCGTGGCCCTCCTCTGGACTTGTTCCAACACCTCCATGTCGTTTTTATGTTGAGGACACCAGAACTGCACACAATGCTCCAGGTGAGGTCTCAGGAGAGCAGAGTAGAGGGGCAGGATCACCTCCTTTGACCTGCTGGTCATGCAGCTTTTGATGCAGCCCAGGATACGGTTGCTTTGTGGGCTGCAAGCGCACACTGCAGTCGGCTCATGGTCATGTTCTCATCAACCACCACCCCCAAGTCCTTCTCTGCAGGGCTGCTCTGAATCTCTTCTTTCCCAACCTGTAGCTGTGCTAAATGCCTTCCCCCTGTAGAGTTTCTTTAGTTTCCTGTTGTAGAGAGGATTATTCTTAAGGGTCTCTCATCCCTGTGTACCTATCAGGAACTTAGCCTCTTTTTTTCTTATTCATCAGAAAGTAGGAGCCCACAAGATACTGATGTTGGGTGGTTGTTATAATCTCTTGCAAATTGCATGTCTGATCTGTCAAATATTTCTTCTACAAATTGTATTTCTGCAAAAAGTAAGGATATAGCAGAAAAAAAAGAATGTCACAGCTACTGGTTCAGCAGCTAAACAGCCTGTGTTACACTTGCAGACAAGCAGCGGCCGAAATGGCCCTGTTCATGTAGCCTGTATGAGAGTGACTTCGAACCAGAACTTTTCTGTTCAGTCAGTGCTGTGCTTCAGAAGTGTATTTGTGATCCAGAAATGACGTTAAGCTAAGTAGCTGCTATTATAAAGCAGATTTTTGTAAAATACCATGCATGTATGTGTTAGCACTTGTTCCTGTAGTTGTAATATTTATGCAACTTCAATATTTCTTAAACAAGTATTTTTGTTCTGTGGTTATTTTGAATGTGGAAGATGGGAAATGAGTTCTGTAGTTGAACACATGTAGAAGACAATAGCTAACGAGCGCATAATTACAGACTATTTGTGTGGTGTTAATGAATTTCAAGGTGGTTGGTTGGTTTAGGAATTTATTAATGGCTGCAACCAAACTACTTTTTCACCACTCTTAGAAGAGCTGTTCAGAGACTCTACAAGAGTCGTTAGTAATATGGCTCTTGTGTTAGTAATAAACTTGCTAATGCTGCAGCTGCTTAAATTACTAACAGTTTGTCAAGTGAAAATGGAACTTAAACACAGTCCTACTTTTGTCAGCAAAACTTTCTCAGGTTTTAGAAACAGCATAATAAATCTACCCTTGCATGAAGTGAGCCTGGAAGTCTAGGAACATAAAAATGTATGATGAACTAAGCTTTTTATTGCAATGTCTTCTGACATTTGAGTGTCAGCAAACAGAATTGGAATCTTGAGCCTGTAAAAAGCAGCGTTGACTTGCCAAAGCTCTAAACTTTCAGGTCACGTAATAGGAACCCAAACATTAAAACTTTTGGAGTAGTTACACTTCAATGCAGATTTGGCCATTCTGATACCATGAACAATAAATTGTCATGACTCTGAAATAGATTTAAATTATCCCTGCTTTGTAATTACAGAAGAAAGTGCACAGAGTGTCTGATGCATCTTGAGGCAAGTGGTAAGTTGGTATATTACTCAGATTCTTGAGTTCTGTGTTCTAAACAAAATCAAGTTCAACAGGTGTTTTATCTTGTTATCTGTTTTACTGTCAAATACTGTATGCTCTACTAGATTTCTTCACAGTATGTGAATGTACATTTCTATATATAGCTGCCTAAATCGCATACAACAAAAAAGAGTGATTTCTTAGTTTTAAAATGAAATTTGATTTTTTAAATCGCTACAAAAAATACAAAATACTGAATTGGCTATAAAATGACATTTGACTGGAATACTTTGTGTTGTTTTTTTTTTTCCCCAGCCCCTGTCTCAGCTGTGGTGTTTCCTCCTGGAGCTGTCACCATTCCTGCCTGCTGTCTTTCTCTATTAAGAGTTTGCTGAAAGTGAAATTAGCGGATATGTTAGTTCTCCCCCTACAGTGTTTCGACTGGGAGCTTTACCATTACAGCAACACTTTCTAAAGCATTTCCCAGTCACAGTGCTTGTGTTTTACCATGTTAAACAGAAGATCTAGTGAAAGAAATTACCTTGCTATATGACTACAGGCATAAAAATTGTAGTACCTGCCGAACACTCTTTGGAAATTAACTAATTTCCGTTTGATAACTCTGCGGGAACTTTCTGACAAGTTTAAAACTGCCATTTTGCTAATTGGATTTAGAAATGGGGATGATTCTTTGTAAACTTTGAGGATTTCTGACATTTCACAGGAATGCTGAACACAGTCTTCAGGAAAAAGTCAGTGTATTTGACTCTTCTTTGAGCATAGTTCTTTGAGCATATAGTTCTCCAAGCACCAAGACAGTTTTGGTTCATGTCAGTTATTGTCTCTTCAATGTTGTTTTTGGTTGTGTTTGCTTTGTTGGGGGATTTTTCGTCTTCATCTGGGTGGGTTTATATACTGAGGTTTGGCTTTTTGGGGGGATGTCTGTGCTGGGAAAAACTATACTTTTAACTGCAGCCATTTTATTTATTTGATGTCTCTGTATTCTACTTGATAATGTTTTTAGAACATAGAACGATGTTGTAGGAAATGCTGAAGTTCTATGGAACTTTCAGGAAACAAAGAATTTAACATAAGAACCAGGTCACAGCTTGCTCTGTGTGTAAAAATAAATTGAAAGAGGACAATCCATTAATTCAGCACTTGGCATGTTTCTCTTTGATCTTTCTCAAAGCTTGCTGTGCTGTACATGCAGAATTCATCTTTAAGGAGAGAAGCAAGTAGATTTTGTTACAGAAGACTGTACAGTTGGGGAGAAAAATACTTCATTTCTTAATTACTCCCTACCTTTTAGAAAGTAGAAGACAAACTATATGGTAGAATTAAAGAACTAGAGGTTTGGTGTGAAGCTGTGATATGGCTTTACAGTTCTTTTATGTAGTTTTGGAATGAGCAAAGGGTAAGTCTGGAATTTAAGGGTGTTTATGGTATCTGTGTTGAAAATCAGGATGTCAGATGGAGAGACATTCTATTTTTGTTCAATTAATATTGGAGAGCATTACATCAAAGCAGTAAACTTCTGTCAACAGATGCAGCAACCCTGAAGCCTATTTTCTCTCTTGTTACATTAGTGTTTAATTAAAGAAAACAACTAGTTGGAGGCAGTTACTTTCTGTGAAATGTAATGAAGATTTATTTTGTAGGTGACCTTCAGTATATTAGCTGAATCAGTAATCAGTAAAATTAATAGAATAATCAAATTATATACAAACTCATAAATCACTGCGAATATGCTGTCAAAAAATCAGCTTTTCATATGTCCTATTGTTTCACAGCTGTATTAAAAATTACAACTGCTGATTCCTGCCTTGATGGGAACTGAAATGGCATTTAAAGACTGTGCATTATGGAGGGCTACCAGGCCAAAAATTTTCACAACTGTTAATTTAGCTGTAATATGAATTGATGTCACCAGGGCAAAGTTGAAGCGGAGTACAGTGTTGTTGCTATCTTTCAGCAAAACTTGAATTATTAGTGTAGGCAGTCACCAGTTAATTAGAGTAATATCAGTTAAAATGTCTGTCATTTAGGGTTAACAGTATCAAAGAGTTGCCTTGTACTTGAAGTACAGTCAAATCATCTTGAATAGCATATTGTATGAAGGTAATGTTAGCACAGTGATTTTACTTTACCATAAATTATCAGGATGCCATTGAGTTTAATATTTCAGTTTCTATATTTAAATAATTTTTGGCAAGTTCTTCCTAATCATGTGGTTTTTCATGCTAGGCTATTTTAATAGGTATTTGGCTCTTTGTAATTGTTAAACACAACACAATCAAAATTCCTTTCCATTTTCATTTGAAAAGAGAAGTTTTATGCTGGCCTACTCTGAAAACAGGTCATGCCCTCCTCTACTGGATAGCAGGCTACTCTTGAAAATAAGTAATTCACATTTTTGTGCAGCCAAGCAGCAAAGTTCTTTCAAAGCACACTAGAAAAATAAAGTGCATATGTTAAAAGCCCCTAACTGGTTGAAGTCAAAGGAAAAATATAATTTATAGTTTCTAACAGAAGAATCTCCGTTCTAGTTAAGTCAATAGTGCTATTCTTATATACAACGTATGAAATAAATTCATCTGAGTTGGTTTGAAAGACCCTAATACATGCTTTGTCAGGCAAGAAGCCATTGATTGCAGCATTAGAGGTAATAAGCCCACAGCTCAAAGCTCTGTAATGATTCTTCAGTGGATGTTTAACCTTTGTGTTGTCATCAGCAATCTTCAGAAAACCAAGGCCTGGATTCAACATGATGTAAGTTCTCCCTACTTTTGCATGGGTAAAGGAGGTATTTCTAGGGAACCAGATGATCTGATTCAGCCAGTTGTAAGATACTGATGAGCTTTCCTTGGGGTGCTGCCCTTTGGAGTACAGATCAAGAGATGTGAGTTGGTAACACACTTCAGCTTTTTGCCATGCTGCCTAATTCATGCATTTTAAAAGACATTAGTATGCTGACTGTCCTTGAAATATATGGTAGGACTTTTGAATGCCAATATAGATTCCATTTTAGGAAGCCAGGTTCACAATGAAGGTTCGCTTTTCAAGTTCAGCATCTATGAAACAGATACCTAAAGATCTTAAAAATAAAATAAAATAAAAATGAACAGAAAAAACCCTAGCTGTCAATAAAACAGGAAAATCCTGCTATCATCTCAGACATCTGGGAGAGCTATGTTCCACCAATCCAGCCTGCCTTTCTCATATTGATGGTTTGCTTTGGCTAGCCTGACACCTAGCTAATGCTAGGCATATATTAGAAATGTAGCCACACTAATCTGTTAAATTACAGTGTAATAAAAGGAATTACACATTTTAAATACTATTTCTAAGCAGTCTCTGGTAATGAAAGGGCAGGTAGGATTTCTAATTTTTGGGTCCTCCCAGTTTCAGCTCTGTCCTTCTGTCTGTGAGCTTCACGTCAATGTAGCTGGGTCACACTACAGCTTGGCCGAATAACAGCAACTCAGAAAACTCAGTTTCCATCTCTGACATGGAACAGAATGTCACTGCACTGAATGTGCTACAGACTGCTTTGTGATTTAGTCACAAGAGGCTATTTACTTTTGAATAATAGGGATCACAAGAAGAACACAGGTGTGTTTAATTTGTAGGACAAAGGAGGAATTGTCAAATGACACTCGGTAGCATTTGACAGTTGTCTCTGATAGAGCTGTCCTCTCTGAGAAAAGGCATGCAGTTTGTGTCAGTATGCCAATTACTTGTTCTTTCTCTTCAGAATACAGGAGAAGAGGTCAGGGATAGCTGATTGATCCAAATAAAAAAATACATTAAAGGTTCATGAGAGAGATCAGACATTGCAAACAGTCCAAACCTGAAATTATTTTGTAAGGGTTCAGGCACATCTGCCCCACCTTTTTTCTTTAACTTTTTCCACTATGTAATTTCCATGCTGACTCGAGTAAAGAGATTATTTCTTTTTTTAACATAATTTGAGAAGTATATTATAAAATGTTCTACTGGTTTACGTTTTGTCACACCAACTTCTAGAGAACTTCATCCTCCATCTTGTATTATTCTTATAATAGGAATGCTCCTGAAACAATGCAGTGTAAACAAAAAACTGACTGGAGTTTAATTCACACCTAATCATGAAGCTTTGTGTTTGACAATCTCTAATTTATATCCTGTTTCTGGAGGATCCTGACTTTCTCTGCATTACAGCAGTGTCACAGGAAGTTTAAAGAGGTTTTTTTTTCAATACATAGTAAGAAGAATATTGGTTCTTTATATTTGCTTGACAGGATTTTGAAGAATGTGAGGTTATATTAAAATCTTTCAGGAGCTAGAATTAAAAAAATGCTGAAACTAGTGATATCACAGTCATCTCAGTGTTCATGTGGGTCCAGTAAAAACTTAAGGTACCACTTTGCGAAAACTAAACTTCTGGGTTTTGTGAATTAATTTAACTTGTGTCACATCGAATCACCAGAAAAGTAATCCCCAGAGACTAAGCCTGGCTTTTGGCAGATACAGGAAGTCAAGATGCAGGGATTAACCTGGGATCATGTTTATCACCAGACCAACTGAGCTTCTACTGTGCAGCCTCACTGCAGAGCAGTTTCAGTCTTTGTGTGTAGGAAGGATCATCTGATGACAGGTTTTAGCCAGAGATACGTACAAAGAGGTGATGGAATAGCCTGGCTAGTGATGAAATTTTGCAGTGAGCTGCCTTCACATGTCCCCCATATTTAAATGTCATTATCTAGTTTATTTAAATTCTGAGTTTCCTTAGCGTTTACAACAGATGAGTTGCAATACTGGCTTCATGTTTGGGTAGCATTAGTTTTCTTTGGTTTAGGTGTTGGGTTTTCGTTGTAAGTGGAAAACTGCAAAACAGGTTGGCATCCTTTAGCTTTTGAAAACCGACCTATCAACCTGGTTCCTGTTTCAATTTAGGATTTTTTTTTATTGTCAGTCCAGGCACAGAGTATGTTGAGCAACAATATCATGATATATTTGTAAGAGGTCATCTTTAGGTTGGAAGAAGTCTTCATTTTTGTGGCACTTCTCAGTGTCCTCAAAATCTGAGCTGCTGCTAGTTAATGAAGTTCTGATGGTATGTTTTGGAAGAGTAGAAAAATACTTCTGGTAAGAGGTTGGGGAGGTTATCGTGTTTTTATTTTCTTATTTTACAGCATGTGCTGTACAACTTGGGCAGGATATCAGTAAATATTCTATGCATTGTCAGTAAATAGGTGCTTTCCCATTCAAATGACTGAAGATGGTAACAGAATGAGTATTCAAGCTAATGTAATTATTCGTACAAATAACATAGATGCTAATAAAAGAGAAGTTAACAACATATCCTTTAAAAAACTATAGGACATTCTTTATTTTGATTGGTTTTGATTGTCTGAGTCAAAGATTAAGACGTCATAGAAAATGTACTACAACATGCACAGTACTTTGCCATGTTTATGACACACGCTCACACTGATTACAATTGGTCATTATTAGGAGTAACGTTTGGTTTTCCCTCCCCCCCAATATGTTTCTAGGTTGTGTGCTGTATTTGGTGGTATCTATTGTCTTCGCCATTCTGTGCAGTGCCTTGTAGTGGACAAAGAATCTGGACGGTAAGGGTAATATAAGTAACCTTCTGTTTATATACAAAATACAGATGAAAAATGTGTTAAGTCAATTTAAAAAAAAAATGATTCTTCATAGATCCTCCTTGGTATTAATAACACATCAACCTTGATTAAAAGTAATTTGTGTATAGGTCCTCCAGAACAAGGAAAGTGGGTCTAGAATATAGAAACTAAATTAATTTCCCTGTGATATTACTACAGCTCCTGATCACCCAAGCTTGGAAGACAAATCATTTCAGCTGCCGGGGGGCTGGTGATGAGTGATGTTAGTTTTCCTTGTGGCCTTACCTACTCTAATTGATTTTCATCAGATGACAACAAAGCCCTCTGTTATTGCATTTTTAAAAATGGAGCTCACCTAAGGACTCATCAGATTAATCTTTGCTGATAATGCATGTCACTCCAAGAGAAAAGACTTTAATGAGTTTTTAGGTAGATTGTTGTCATAAACTATGCTGCCCTCTTACCTTAGAATAAATTCTTTTACAACAATATCAGGCCTGTAGGCAGGTTTAAAGTTGAGCTAAGAAAAATCAACCCATAGTTTTTTATATAGTGGCATTTTTCACACCTCTGTAAATTGTCACGGTTTCTGTTATATACGTTCAGTCATTTATTAATCTAACTGGAGAATTCAGCTGTCTTAAGAGTCTGTTTCAAGCTTAATTTCTATAATAGAAAAGTTCAAAACATTCTGTAGAAGATGTTTAAAATTAAGCTGGAAAATATGTGGTAACATTTTATTAGGAAAACTAGCCCTTAAGTAACCAGTGTAATGTGTTTAGTTTCCAGTTGCAGTGAGCATTTCATCCTTTGAACATGGTACTTGTAGCTTGATTTGTTAAGCTAAACAATCAAGCAACAGATTTGATCTTTATCAGTTCCTTAAGTTTCTGGAGTTCATTGCTCAGCTCCAGACTTTGAGGAACAAATGTTGTTAAGTGCATAATTTATATGCAAATGAAATTATGCCCTTTTCATAAATTCTGTACTTTAACAATAATATTTGACATTTTACTGTAAACATCTTTATTGTACATTTAAATAGTTAACTTGTTCTTTCAGAGGGACAAAGCTTATTGTTGTTAGCAACTTACAAACACCACTGTAGGGAGAGCTTAACTCATCAGTGGTGTTGGTTGCCCCAGTTTGCAGCTTCTGTTGCACATTCTGAAGACCTCTGAAATTAATGTTTTCTTTGTTAAGCTTATATGCATTCCGAAAAGCAGGGAGTGCTGCTTTTCTTTTATCCTGCTTTTTATGTTTCAGACCCACTAAGCTCCTCAGGGTTCCAGGTAGCTTTCAAGTGTCTTTTTTAGCTATTGGGCTGCTTTAGTGCTTTATTTCTGCAGTTTTCAGTGAAAACTGAAGGATAGATTTTTGAGATGCAGAATAACTAAAATCTCTTTAAAAGGCTTTAATGAGACTTTCATTATTAAAAAAAAAAAAAAAAAAAAACAACAAACCAACCCCAAACAAAAACCAGGCCTTTAATAAAGACATGATCTGATGCTGAATATGAAGAAGCACAGGACACCCAGTTTCCCAAGTTTAGTCACCTAGGTTTTCCTTGGACCCAGCTGCCTGCTGCTGTTGGCTCTTTTATGTCTCCCATAGTTTGAAAGCAGGTATTTCTACATCAGAATAAAAATAATGAACCAAACAAAAACATAGAAGTGTCAGACTTCTTTGAGATAATGCAAATAACACAGTGTATGTCAAAATAGGTTTTAAGAAAAGTAGTTTCTGCAGTGAAAGTTCTATAATGTTCTCATTTTTCCCTAATAATTTTTTAAAGTCCTAAACATTGTCTTCACCATAGCGTGTCACTCAAAAAGCTGAATTTCATTGACCAAGGTGTATATATATATGTTTTTATTCAGTTATATTCTCTTATTTTTCTTTTCCCTCACCTGAATGCAATACTGCTTTTTCTTGCTAAGTCTTTTCCTTAGAGTATTACTTAGCAAGCTGTCCAGTTGGTTGCTAAGATCTTCACTGTTTCTTTCCCTTCTTTTTCTTTATTCCTGTTATCTTTTTCCTTACTGGGTACTTCCCTCCTGTACCAGCTCTGATTTCCTCTTTGACTTTGGGCTTCAGTGTTTTGCCTAATAAAAATCAGCTATCAAATTGTTAATGAGGGTATTTATGAGTTACTGAGCTTTTGAATCAACAGGCCATTAATAGTAATTGGTGATAGAGAAATTCATATCTCCTCATTACAGCTGCTGCTGTAGTTTCAGAGGCAGCTTCCCTTCATTACAAACAGGTTCAACTCCCAACAGTAAAAAGGTAGCCAAATTACACAATATTCATTACTATTTTATAAGCATCTTCCATAGGCTTACAGATGTCATCAGTATCTTAGTGCAGTTATTTTTTCATTACTTTTAACTTTCTTTCTTTAGTACAAGTAGAAAAAGAAAATTTGTACTTGGAATGATAGCCTTGATTTTATTCTCAAACTTTTTGTTGATAGTTTAGAGTTTAATAGGAGATCCTTAAACATTATCAAATTTTATCCCAGCTCCTTTCTAGATGTGGCTAGCAGTCTCTTCAGCAGAAGGAAAATAAAACCCCATTCAATATCTACTTGAATTTCTTTTGCACTTTTTTACTATCCATAACTGCATATGCAGAGAACAGTAGATTTTAACCCCAACTACACAATTATTGTTTCACTATAATCTTTTTTGTAGTATTTAGAGAAGACTGTGTGAAAGTAGAGAAGCTTTTAGATGTACCTAGTTTAAAAATTTGGTAATTCACTTGAAAATGTCTTTTTTTACCTATTGTGTCAGATGAGGCCTGCCACTTAATGCATACACAGAACATCCTGTCTTCGTGATAGAACTCTGATGCTCTGTTAGAAAATAAAAACTGTGTCATATTGCTTAGGTAGAGAAAAAGGCACACCAAATGTATGCATGTTAATTATTTTTCTTTCTGTTGCTTATTTTCTTTGTGTTTATTATAGGTCCCTTTTTGGGGTACATACGATAAGATCTAAAGTACTTTCAATTACATAAATTGCATTCATAATAATGGCAGGCATTTTATGTTGATCACACTTTACATCTGTTTCCAATTACATAATTCTGTCTCAAAAATGGAAAAGAGATGATAGATGGAAATTTATACATCTGTAATAAAAAGGTATAGCAAATACATAGTAATTTACATATCTTTCTTGAAATATTGCGTACTGGCTTTGTCAGTGCTGGTAAGTCCATTTCAAGGATGTCGCCCTTAGTCCATTAGTTTGGATAATGAGCCCTATAAAGTACATTTATAACTCGTGGCACTGCAAGGAGATGGATTCTAATTTTCATCCTTTTATCTAGACACATTGAAAGAAGGTCAATGGAGGGTTCTGTATGATTCATTGTCGCAACACATATCAGATGACAGAGACCTGATAATGTCAGTGCATAAGTGTTTTCTGCATTTGGAAGCAGTACTTGAAAGAAATTTTCTCAGCATCATCCTTTGAAGTAAAGTGGAGACTGAAATTAAAAGCGCTATCTCTCTGTTTAAAATCTTATCAAACATAGGATGTGATAGCTGTTCCTGAACAAAGGAGAGGAAACAACACTTAGCAGGAAAATAAAAACTGTGTAGTTGCTTTTGCTGGCTTTGAGTGATGCAACATGACATTTAATCAACCTTTCCCCTTCGATAATGTGTAGGGGGGTGGCAGGGGAAATTGTTTCATAAACAATAAGAAAGGTTATAATTAGAAATGCACTGTAGCAGCTTGACTTCCTTGTTTATTTGCAGTATTCAAATGAGTGCCTGAGAATAAATCACTTAGGTTAACATTAAATAAAAACTTCTTAAAGTTACAAGTGAAACACATGTTGAATAGAATGTGATTGAAACTGTACAAAGAATACTATGTCTTTGACGTTAAACAGTGCTTGGGCTTTTAGTCTTCTTTTAATTACTTTTTCAAGTTCTCTGTTGAATTTGAATGTAGGTATATATGTACTATCCAGATTCCTATGAAATCAGCATTAGAAGTTAAGAGTTTTTAAAAATGTGCTAATTGTCATAAACCTCTTACATTTGTAAGCATTGTGTGCAGCCATCTTCAGTTTGCATTTCAGACTGTAGAAGCACACAAGCTAGTGGCTAGTTTGGTTCTCATCCCTAGCTATATAAATTGTTTTGATCACTGAAGTTAATAAAGTTACAGAAATGCTGTTTATTCATAAGGCATAATTTGTATGTCAGCTATTTACAGATACAGAAATAATGTTGGGCTGTAATAAATACTTAAATCTATAAAGGATCTCTGTCTTAGGCATCCTTTAATTTCTTTTGATGTTTCCCTATGCATGTGTGTAAATGTCTGCGAGAAAATTTTTTGCTTTGAATCCTGTATATTAAATCTACTGAAACTACACATATTGATTTAGAAGAATTTAATTGGAAAAGAAAAGGCAGTAACTTTCATACACCAAACAAAAGTTAAGTCAAGCTAATGGGCTTTATACAGTAAATGTTCAGATATTTCAGAAAACCTTAAAATCTTGTTTTAGAAATCAGTTTTAAGTCTTAAAGATTCTTAGGTTATGCAAACAAGCTATAGAAAGAAATCATAGTGTACATATTTTGCTTGTACTTTAGATAGCAAAATCATTCATTAGGATAGGTGTTTCATATACCTGTAAGGGTTTCTGAAATTGTGATGTCTCAGTTTGAGAAAAATATGTGCAATTAAATAGAACACCTGTGCAATCAAATGCCAATGTTATTAGCTTATATTTAGTTTTCCTTATAAAATGACTAATTTATTAATGTTCAGGTACTACCTACAGTAGCATGGCATGTAAAAAAAACCTATATATACCAGGTAGAATGTATAAGTCTAGGATTTAATTACCAATTTCAGTTAAGTTGGTTTAAGGGTTCACATGTTAAAGAAATGTATAGTTATTTGAAAGATACAAACGAGATGCTGTATAAGTCAATTTTGAGAAGTTAACACA
Organism: Agapornis roseicollis; assembly: GCA_002631895.1. Lineage (NCBI taxonomy): Eukaryota > Metazoa > Chordata > Aves > Psittaciformes > Psittacidae > Agapornis > Agapornis roseicollis. The sequence continues at coordinate 73,964 of NDXB01000675.1, read as the reverse complement.
TGGCTTTGTTACCTTATGTCTAAATTTCTTTTTTTTTTCTTTTTTCGTTTTGGCTTGGGTTTTTTAACAGATGCAAAGCTATTGTGGATCATTTTGGACAAAGAATAAGTGCTAACTATTTTATTGTGGAAGATAGTTATCTTTCAGAGAGCACATGCACAAATGTGTGTTACAGGTATGTAATAAAACAGTAAAGAAAGTCAGTCTCTTTAAATAATAGTGCATAAAGTGCCCTGTAAGTTAAACTTAAGAGGTTGCTCTATCTTTGCAAGTACAGCTTAATTCGGTCCATTCGGTCTGCTTCTGTGTGCACTTCAGGGCACACTGTATACTTTCTAGTTTAGGGTTTTTTAAAATTGTCCTCTTAAATCATATTCCCCTTTTCCTTATAAAAAAAAAAATCCAAAAGCTAAGTGGGTTGGGAGTTTCATATTTAGTAAAAGTGTTTGGAAGGTGGAGTGCTTATTGCTGGTCCCTCTTTAAATCTGTTCAGGTTTAGAAAAGTATTTAAAGACATACTTTTCTGTGATTTTTGGTTTTCTTGCCAAAATCATTGGACATGTACTGCCTTTGCCTTTGAAATACTGCAGATGAGATATTGCCAGAACTGGAGTAGTAGTTGTGATGCAGAAAGAATTGTAGGCAGTGGAGGCTTAGAAACTTCAGTTCAGGAACTCCACCCTAGTGGATTTGCCCATAAAATGGAAGTGTCATGTGCTGTTTGGAACATAAAAAGTCCTATTATGTGCTGTTATTAATCTTGCTTAAATAAAGAAAAGATTTATTTTTAATGCGAAGGATATTCAAGCTAGTTTATAGAATGGCACCAGATCATTTATCCGTTATCTGTTTTGGTGACTGAGAATACTGCATTTATGTTCTAGATATGCTCCTCCTCCAGCAACAGGGAAACATCCCACTAACAATCATAGTCATAAAGATGGTATGGTTAAATAGCCTTCCCACAGTATTATGTTTAGGTTGGTATTGCCAAAACTATGAATCCAAATTGCTATGTTTTAAGTTTTTGTGAAATGCCATAATTGTTTTATTTAATTGTAGGCAGATCTCCAGGGCAGTGCTCATTACAGACCAGTCTGTGCTAAACACTGATGCAGAGCAGCAGGTATGTATCAATTTTATATCTCTTACTTCTTTATGAATTGTATGTATTAATATTTGGTCATTGGTAGGATGTAGTTCTTGCTTTTGTTTCTGCTTAAATCCAGCTTTTTTGGTCAGTTCTCTCTGCTGATAATGGTTTCATTCATTAGTCTCTATAAAACTATTAGGATTTTAATCTAATTTTGTTTTCGTTCAGTGACTTGGGTTTCCTGTTTGGTTTGCTCTGTATTAACAGTTTCTAAGCTGCTGCCTTTAAGGTAGTTCATTTTACTTGGTTTTTAATAACCTGTTGCCCCTAGTGTTTTGTTAACTGCTAAGAATTTATCTTGTCTAAACTTTGATCTAAATTCATTTGGTTGGGTTTTTTTAACATTCACTTTTACTGCTCTAAGTTCTTATTGCACAGTTTCAGATCTTCTTTAAATGTTTATGCTTCTTTAGTCTTGTCAGTCTTTAATTTTAAAGGATATTATCTGTTTTAAGTGTTTCTTCTGTACTCTTCTGTATTCTTACAGGTTAAATAGGATCTACAAAATAATAACAGTTATGAGGGAGTATTCCTCCTAGGTCTTGCTACTGGCAGTCCAGTACTCCAGTCCTTCTCACCTAACAGTGCTCTGCCCAGTGTTCAGAAGTGATTTTGTAGTCTCTTGCCAGCAGTTTCTTGACTGTCATCCTTTGGAAATGACTCTGTGTGTGAGGTTTTCTTTCTGTTCTGCTGCTGCAGACATTCCTTAAAGTGGCTTTGCTGCCTTGGGTAGAAACTTTTAAGTGCTCAATTTCTGAAGGATTTATTGCACAAATCAGTACTAATAAACCAGAAAGCAAAATTATTTAACTGGCTACAGATATTTTCCAGCTTTATTCAGAACTGTGTTGATTGCCTTATCCTCCATGTTACTCTGCTTTTTAACATGAGTTGTTCTTTCTGCTTGGCAGGTTTCCATTTTGATAGTGCCTCCAGAGGATGTAGGAAAACCAGCAGTTTGTGTCATTGAGTTGTGTTCTTCAACCATGACATGCATGAAGGAGACTTGTAAGTACAAGATATCTATATTATTAACTGGTTTTCTCTTTGACTTTATCAGCTTTAAAGGAAAATTTAAAATGTGTGTATCCTTCCTCTGCTTCACAATGACCAGGCTGTTACCTGAGAAAACAATTGTACTATGTTATTGTGATCAGCAGGTGAAAAGACCAGTCCATTATCTTCATTCTATAGCAGTTGTGTCCTGTTTCATATGGCTTAGGAATAATAATACAATATTCTTGTTGCTCTTTTTTTTTTTCTTAAATTTACATGTGATAATTATTTATTGAAAGTCCTACATGATTTTCATGATAATAAAGTTATTGTTCTTTATTTCCGAATAGATCAAATGTTTAATGTTCCTTTGAACACTTACATGGTTAATAAGCTTGATAGTTGTAGTCTTACTAATACTGGAATAATATTCTGTTCACTGTACAGAAATCATAAAATAGCACCAACAAAGAAGTTTTCATTATGACTGCTGTAATTTTGTTGGTTTAGATAAAAACTATTCAAATTCCACATTTTGATTACTCTGCAAAGTTGCTAAAAAGAAACCCAGAAGAATTATTAGAATGGCAGGTAAGGTTAGTGGAGAGCTCTGACAGGCTGTTTCTTCTCCGCTGTAACTAGCTAAAATTGTACAGTTTTCAAGTGAAGATAGTAAGATTTTTTTCAACTTAAAAATGTTTTCTTTGTAAAATTTTCTGCCAAGAAATTCTCTACTGGGGTTACAGGACCAGACCCACCTAGAGTATTTCCTCAAATCATTTCTGGAAAAAA
>NDXB01000675.1:37401-70897 GCA_002631895.1 Agapornis roseicollis | reverse complement strand
AAAAAAAATAAATCAAAAAAAGACAGAAAAAAAAAAAAAAAAAAAAAAAAAAAAACAAAAACAAAAACAAACAAACCTGTAAGCAAAAATGTGGGATCTTAGTTAACATAGATGCATGTTTGGGTTTTTTGTATGGACTGCCACAGTGACCTATTAAATTGAAATGCCTCTAGTACACTATATTTGAGGCTTTTTATCTTCTGAAAGTTTTGGTGGAGGTGAGATTATGTCCCATTATGACATTTGGTGGGAAGGAGTCCCTCGTGATATATGTGAGGTGAGGTTATAGAAGTTCCGTTAAGGTTCTTTAAAAGTACCCAAGAGCTCCTTTCTAGAAGGGAAATCCCAGTATTTCCATTAACAGTTTTATATGTACAGAGAAGGTACATAGAACTTTTATGGCTCTGTTGTTGGTATTTTATGTGAACTTAAAATAGATGAGCAGCAAAATGTTCTTACTGGGTATTTTTTTCTTTTTTCAAATTCTTCTGAATTCTGTGAAATAGATTACAATTTGCGACACTAAGGAAGATAAATAGAATGAGAAGTTAGCTGACCTAATGCTTTTAAATAGAAATAAGTAACTGTAATAATAACAACCAATTTACCTTACCGTTACTTAGTCTTGAACTCGGTTCTTTGTGTATGAAAGAAGAGTGAACTAAATGATCATCAGTCAAAGTCGTATTTTCTATTTAAATAATAAAAAGAAAGTTAAACCTGTAATTCAGTAACTTTGTGCTATAGAGCATATTGCTAATACTTATCCTTTTAATAGCTGCTTATTTAAAGGTCCACAACATGTATATAGCATGAAATGAAACTAAAGAAGCATTGATGTTCAACTTTATTAGTTTCATGAGAATTTCTGTTGGTGCCAGTTAGCATTTCTGGTATTTACTTTTCTCCCTCATTTCTTTAACTTCAGAAGAGAAAGTATTACATTCCTTAATTAAATTTGTCTTCATGTATTGAAATAATACAGTTTTGGTTTAGGTATGGCTGAGTTCTACTTATGGGACATATTTCATAATTGTTTCTAAAACTTTTCCATCATTATCTGGAAATGGGTTTTAACCTGACTGATTTTTTCCTTCAAACAATTATTTAAGATAAGTATACAAATACATCTACTCTTTGATCACACTGCATAAATGACAAGCACATAATCTGTATTGCCAGTTGAGTGGAACCAAATTCCTTCACTTGCCCTAAAAATTGAGACTGTAATGATGAAATCATGAACTAAACTCATCGTTCTTCTTGCTAGAAGAATTACCTGAAGACAAATGTTGGCAACCACTGTAACTAATGCAGTTATACCTGAGTAAATCAAATATAATCAAAATACATACTGATGACTGTGACTCATGGCCATAACCTTAAAGATAATAAAAAAGATTTTATAGAAAGCAAGTGATGTGAACTTCATGATTGTGGTTTATAACTGAGTGTTTTATAAGGAAGGAATAGATTGTATTGCAACATTTGGGATTGTAAACATTTAGTTAAGGTTATGGGGAGGGTTTTATTATCAATGCCTGTTGTGTTTTACCCTTTTTTAGTATATGTTCCTTTTAGAAGGTTTGATTTTGGTTATAAGCTGTGGGTGTGCAATCTGAAAGAAGAGAAACACAAAGGGTTAAATTTCTTGTCTTCCTGGAGTCAGTGTCCAACTTTATGTGGCATAACTGCAGCCAGGTAATCATTCAAGATATATATGATGTACTTGGAAATAATGACACAAATATAGCAAGACTTCAGAGTGAAAGTGAAAAATGTCATGTGGATTTAAAATAATACCACAGCTATGCATTGCTATAAAATTAATCAGAAATGTGTGGTAATGAGTTGAAAATGAATCAGTTTAAACTTTGTACAAAGGTATGTTAAACTGCTTCGTGATTCTCTGACACATACTTCTCTGCTGAGAAGTTTCCAGACAACTGTTCCATTGAGGGGGCTTTATAAAAAGCTTTGAGGTGAGGCTTTTAAGGGATGTAAAATCCAATGAGATAAAGCAGCAACGTAGTTGCTTCTGTATCTGAGTGGAGACCAGTGGAACAGCAAAGAGGCCAAGAGTTGCATCAAGTGGTTATCTTTTCATACTTACCAAGGAGTCAGCACAAATAAATAGTCAGTATGTTCCATGAGGAATGTGTTTAGCAACTTTATTTTCATGTAAGCTATTACATTAGCAAGAAATCTAAATATCAAATCTGCATTACTCAGCAAAACTCTGAATTTTCAAAAATACAAAATTAGATTTAGTGACATTGATTTGCCCAATGAATGGGCCTCACTGTAAGATGATATTTGGTTAATTATACAGTTCCACAAATGTGTCCTTGTGGTCCAAAATATTTTCATGTCATCTTTGTACAATATGGGTTTGCTATACTCTGGGATCTTTTTCTGATGTGTACAGAGCACCTCTTGGAATCAAGACTTAAAATCAGTTTTGCAAATTACCATACTCCCTCCTGGCCCCCTAACCTAATTTCATCCTTACTCAAGCACAGAACTGATGTTTTCTCCCATCCTGTAAGAAGGTGGGTGAATAAAATATTGTAGAAGTTTTTTGCTATGTTGTACTAGGGGGTTGCATATATTCCATCAGAGAACAGTTCTCTGATACTCAGGAGTGCTTATCTTTAAATTCTCTCTAGTTTGTCAATGTATGAGAGTGTTCCTTATTCTCCATGTGGCTGGAGAGAAATAGTTAACTGCCAGCCCACTTGAGTTGTAACTTCAGACATGCGTCTGTTTACTTCATCTCCTATTCACTGTTTAGTACAATAAAAGAAATCTAAGTCTTGCTCAAATTTTTTACTTCAGTGGAGGAAGATGGCTTCCCCCTTACTCCTGTACAACCAAAATTCCCATGGAGCCCCACTTCAGCTCTTAAAGGAGAGTTCTGATGCAAGTAGTGGTATTTGTGGATTTAGTACTTTGTTGAGCTATTGACAAATATGATGTGTTACCCTGATTCTTGCTTTTCCTCATATTTTCTTGCTTTTCCTCATATTCATAGAATGGCATTCTCTGCACTGCTGAGTTTAAATGTTACTTTCATCTTGCCACCATACATGGAAGAGAGAGATAATTGAGATGTATTAAAAAATATCTCTGTGTGGTGTATAAAAGCTGTATTTCTCTGCGTTAAAGCGAGTGAAGTAGTTCTCTGGGTTAAAGCAAGTGGTTTATATGAAGAGCAGTGATTTTTAAGAGTCTTCTGTGCCTTTTTAAAAATTGTAAATGGTATTTATATATCTATGTATTGGTGATTGTGACTGTGTTCTCTTTTAACAGATTTAGTCCATTTAACCTGTCCATCAACTAAAACTGCTAGGGAAGATTTAGAACCTGTTGTACAGAAGTTATTCAATCTAAATACAGAAAAAGGTAAAAATAACTGAAGTACTAAAAGCTTATTTTTAAAAAATGTAATTTAACCTCTTACCTAAAGTATCTGTTAATGCACATCTGAATCTGTCGTCAGAGTCAACATATGGTGAGCTGCTATTTAGGTATCAGCATTTCAAAGTAAAGGAATCTATTTTGAGAGTGAGATTGATTAGACAGATGTCAGGTTTTTTGTGTTTCATTATCTAATATTCCAAGTCATCTTCAGCTGTGGTTTAACTTAAGCACACAGGGACCATTGCTGTGTCTAGAACCTTTTTAACTTTTCATACTTTCTTTTTTTTTCATGGAAACATATTTGCTTTTCAGCATGTCTTGCAAAGGTGCAGCAGTGACATGAAGTATTTGTGGATATGGTTTTTCACACTATTCTCTTTTTAGTGATTACTATCACTAGGGTATTCGTAACAACTTATCAAAACCCCAAAAGGTAGTGATCTGCTTTTCTTCTCCAAGTGCCAGATGTGTATTCAGTGCTATAAGCTTCTTAAGTTTTTCTTTGACTTCTTTTATTCGAAGACTGTTGCTTATCCTTTTGTTGTCATTATCAAAGTGCTTCCTTGTTTGCTGTTGTTAGTAGAAATTCTGTCGATTCTGCTTTAAGCAGTGGAAGCATAAAGTTGTTACACACTGCAGTGTTACCAGGAAGATAGATTTCCAGAAATTTCCAATAATAAACTATTTGGGCCTTAATTTAAGGAAACCTTGCCAGCTGCTTTCATGAACTTTGACCTTGAGATGCACGATTTCACAGTCCCAGAGGAAAATAGCTGCTGACAAAGCAATTGTTGCCTGGAAAGAAATGTTCCCTGAGATACTTTGAGGTGGTTCCCTGATGTAGTTTTGAGGTGGTCTTTTGAAATCTAATCCCAAGATCTTGAATTTAATCATCTTTTTGGTAGCTGGTAAGAGGGTAAGTACTGTGCATGTAGAAAAAGTTGCTGTATTGTAACCCTGGCAAAGCATTTTTAAATGTAGTATGCTCATACTTAAATACAATAAATCATAGATCTTGTATCAGAAACTAATACTTAGTTGTCAGGGGAAGTATTTTTGCTTGTATATACTCAGGTTAGTAAGATGTGGAAGTATTTTATAATATTCATAATTGATTTACGTATAATATGTAGACTAAAATTGGAGGAGAGCAAACACTTTTCATATTGCTGTTTATTAATCTAATGCCTGCTAATTTCCAACTTTAAATATTTAACATACATCTTAAATTTTCAAGGCAGTGCCATATGTTTCAAAGACTCGATTGATGAAGAAAAGATTACCTTGCAGTTTAGTGTCTTCTAATCATTTGGGGGGGGGGGGGTAGCATTAATCTTAATGTTTAAAGTGATCCAGTTTTGAAATGATATATTGTTTAGAACCTGACTGAAATTCTTCTGTAGAAACTATGTGATCATAGGGGTCCTCAGGTGCACTGAGGCACTGAAAAGCTAGTTTTCACTGACACATAGGCCTTTTTATCATCAGGATGAGGTAGTGGTCGTATTTTAATTAAAATGTCAGAACAAATACTGTTGGAGTTATTGAAAATGAATCACCAGATAAAGTGAGCACTGGGCCATGGCAGGTCAAAGAGGCAAAGTCACCTGGAGAAGAGGACTCCATTCATTTTCCTGCCTAAATGAGAAAGAAGTAACTTTTATGAGCAATGTGAACTTTTAAATATATTAAAGAGCATCTTGCCCTGTATTAAGGCTCAGACTTTCACAGGCTGATGAATTTAATTTATATTTCAAACTACTCAGTATGGTTAGCACCTATTTTTTTTTAAGTATTTGACAGTTATAAAAAGATGCTGAAGGAATAGCATCAATTTATCTCTTTTTTCCTAATTCAACTGCTTTAAAATACGGTTTTGAATGCCATTGTTATCTAGAAGTTTCTTCATTGGAAAGAAGTAAATCTCACAGGGTCTTTTACAAGCTTCATTTATTTTAGAGGAGGTAAAACACCAAAAAGGGAACAGCAAATATGCCAAACAAATAGTACCTATTAAGGTAAAAATCTATATTGTGTATTCCTCCATTGCATTTTGCACTTCTAAAAAGTGACCTTCATCTTCCCAGAGGGTTTTCTGCCTGTATACAGAGGGATTATATGAATGTGCAAAGTAACTGCAAGAAAGTACAGATGATAAGCAAGCAGGATGTAGTTAATGATCATTTTGTATTCTTCATAAGTATTGTAGCACAGTGTAAGCCCTCAGTAACTGTAGATAAATAGAAATTAGTTCTTTGTTTTCACTTAGCAGTATTTTTACCATTTAGAGATTCTCAATATTGTGTATCACACATCTCTATAAATAGAGTACTTCTGGGTTTTAGTAATTATTTATCTGCATTTAATTTTGGGGAGGGCTGTTCTATGTGGATTTTTCTTTAGAAGTTCATTTATTTTAATCATAAGCATTAGTTGCTTTCCTAGATTGTCTTCAAGACTATCAATCTTAAAGCTTACAAAGGTCTGTTAAGAGAAGCATTTCTGTATGAAGTTAAGCTTCAATGAGGGAGGAAAAGTTTCACATTAGAGATAGCTTTGCATGTAGCTTCAAGTTGAGACAGCCAGTGAAGGACTTGTTCAGACAGTCATATGCTCATGGAATTTATCCAGAGTAAACTAGATAATGTCAAGTGGAAGGGTGTTAAATTTAGACCAAATTTCTTGGTAGTATGCTTTCACATGATGGTTGGTTCTTATACGGCGTAGTGTGTACAGAATAAGTAGAGTTTACGTACCTGTGGTTTTAAAGGACAAGTATGGTGAAAGAGTACCTCAGAAAAGATTGGAAATCAAAATTAATAGGTTTTTTAAAGAAAAAAAAAATTGCAATAATTCCCTTTTGTTAAATTGACTTTTAGAATGCTAGATTACATATTTGTCTTATTACAATAGAATCAGGAGAATGATNAAAAAAAAATTGCAATAATTCCCTGTTGATAAATTGACTTTTAGAATGCTAGATTACATATTTGTCTTATTACAGATAGAATCAGAGAATGATTTGGATTGGAAGGGACCTTAAAGCTCATCCAGTTCCAACTCCTCTGCCATGGACAGGGACACCTTCCACTAGAACAGATTGCCAGCCTGGCCTTGAGCACTGCCAGGGATGAGGCAGCCATCATGAACGTTGATTATTTGAAACACTTTTTTGGTTTGGTTTGGTTTTCTTCTTCCAGAGACCGAAAATGAAGAACTGGATAAGCCTAGAGTGCTCTGGGCAGTCTACTTCAACATGAGAGATTCTTCAGGAGTTGAGAAGAAGTCATACGATGGCTTACCCTCAAATGTTTATGTCTGTTCTGGACCAGACTCTGCTTTAGGAAATGACTGTGCTGTTAAACAGGTTTGTGTTTTTTTTTTGTTAAACAGATCTGTGGTTTTTTGTCATAGAACTTGAAGGATCTAAGGAAGTCCAGTGCAGTCTGCTGTTGTTCGGGTTATTCTCCTTTATGCTAGGTAATTAGTACTACTACAGCTGTAAAACTTTACAGCTAGATGTACAAGAAGTGTTATTTAATAAGCAAAGTGATTGAGAATGGAGGAAACTTGAGAAAAGGTCGGATGATATAGTAGCATTAGGAGTAGCAGGTAATTAATCTGAACAGGTAAAGGGAACCTAGAAGGTAGCAGTACCTGAAGATGATGATTTTGGTAGAATGTTTAATTGCTGTAGTACTGTAGAAAGGAAGAACTGTCAAATAACTCCAGAATACAGATGATAACTCCCCCAAATATGTAGCCTTTCACCTCTAGGGTTAGAGAGGAAGTACAGTCGCAGAGAAGCAGTAGAAATGAGAGGTCAGAAAAGCCTATCTAGAGTTCAAGTTGGAAGGACGATCAAATCAATTTGAATTTAATAGCTGCAGGACATAGTCACAAACCTAAAACTTTTGGGGAGAAAAATTCCAGCATAATTACTACTCTGGTACATTAATCTGTCTGTCTCGATTTACCTTCTCTTTGCTTTAATACTATCATATTAAAACAATATGGTGTAACTGTGTCTCTGGAGTAATTGAAGGGGAATGTTACTCTATTCATGACCTTGGGATAGTATTTGGCACCAAATCTTAGTCAGTTCTGATTGTTAGTTCTCAGTATTTGGCTACCTACATATCTAGTTCCTGCCAACTACAATCCTGAACTGAGAACCACTTGTAACTTGCCTAGTGATAGGCATACCATACCAGTACTCAAATTAAGACAAACTACTAGTGCTTTGAAATTGGAGAGGAAGAGTAAAAGCTCCCTAAACAATACTAGGTAGATGAAGAGATTATGAAATAACCACCTTCTGTGTTTTCAATTGGCAGAATATGCAGGGACACCAGTAAGTATATGTAGAAATTCACAAAGAACTTCCTATCACACCTTTGTGCCTTCCCCACTACTGCTGAGCAGAAGACAAGATCATGCAAATAAATAGGTTATGACTTGTGCAACAGAAGAGATGCTTCTTTTCTCTTCCATTCAGATGGGATATATAAATTCCTAGGCAAATCTATCACTGCAGTCACTCTGATGTCAGGGTGGTTTCAGTGCTAACCTGAGTACACTTAAATCTTTGTAGAATTAACTGGTGCTAGTTACTTTTAAAGCTGTAGATTTTTAATGGCCATGTGCAGAGAATGTGCATGCCATCTTCTAACCTGTTTTAGGATTTTTTATGACCAAGTCATAAACCTCTCAAAAATAAGATTTTAAAGTGCAAAGGCTGACATAGCCTGAACTGCAGGGTCAGAACAGTATAATTAAGGGCTAATAGTACACTTCATTTTGCTTTACAAGGCAGTAATTTGGCTCCCAAGAGGATGAAAACCTGTAAAAACAAAAATAATACAAGACAGTTATTATGATAGCAGCTCTAAATTGTAAATTAATTCTTTTCTAACTGAGTTTTTTTTTAACTATTATGATTTAAAACAGTGCAAGCTAAAAGCTGTTTAAATACACTTAATGCCCAGTCTCATTCTGATTTTCATAGCCACCTTTTCTAGCATTCAGTTTTCTCTACCTGAAGAGCTCTTTTTCTTACCAGTGAGGAATGGTATTATAGATCAGGCTGTGTTTAAATATTCTAGGTGCTGTAGTTAGCCTTTGTGTAAAATCTGTTGACCATCAGTGAGACAGATTAAAACCACCCACTATGTGTGTTAGTCTTTAAGATAGCTTGGAAAATTGAATCTAATTTCTGAAATCAATTCTATGTTTACTGTTTTAATGTTACTTCCCATGATTTATGCTTTCATTACTATTAGTATCACTAACTTGCTGCGACATGCTGTGTGACTGTATGGATAATACGTTATTTAGAAGGCAAGACACCACAACTTTTACAGACAATCATCCATCTAAATCTCAGTACACAAATAACTTAATTATTGTTTTTTTTTAATTTAGTGTTAAATTCTTAGTATGGTAGTGAATTAATTTTGATGTCTGCATTTAATCACCCTAGGGATAGGCTAAATAAAATAGAATGTGCCATTTATGATTTCTTTAAATTCTGCGTGTAAGATCAAGTAAAGCATCTGGCTTTAGTTTTCTGTTTTTTTTTTCACTGCTACAATCAGACATGAATTATTATGTTCCAAAGTAGTAAGTTCTCCCAGGTATTTCATATTTCTGAGGCATCTTTATGTTTATAAGAGGAAGCACTAAAATTGTCATGCCAGTATTTGTCCTTTAACCTGTTCATGGGTTTTTTTCCATATCTGGAACGATTTCAGAGTTACTCAAGTGTGTTGTATTTCAAACTACTGTTAGTTTGGTAGTATTCTCTCTAAAAGTTGCTCTGAAAGCTCATACAGATTGTCTTCATGCCATCAAGTTGCATAGCTGGGGTACAGTAAAACAGTAACAACATGTAGTTTTATTCAACTTCAAACAACTATTAGAGTATCCTATGCAAGTGCTTTACGTGCTTATGCCTTAATGCTTAATTCAAATACAGACTCTTGAAAGCTGGTACACTTAACTACTAAACATTGCAGGAACTGTTTGCTAACTTAATTAGCTGCAGTAAGTGTCAAAGTGTTATAATGAAGGAGCTGTTAAATTATTATTGGTTGTTCTGCATTATTTCAGCTGGATAAGGTTAACATAAAAAATTGGTAGACCTGAAAACACTCTATAGCATTAAATTGTTTATTTACCATCAATGTTATGATGTCCCACAGAACATACTGAAAAATTTCCATGTTTAACCTCATAATGATAATGATCATTTTTGGACTGACCAGTTGGAGAGTGAATAATTATTAAGAAATGCATAGAAAATGTTTGCTCTCATTTGCAATATATTTAGTGCAAAATATGATACCTGGCTTCAGTATTCTATTAAATATAGCAGTAGTGCTTGAAACTCCAAAAATAAACAAGTGCAGATGTGAAATTAAAAGTTTTTTCTCTTCAAAAAGCACATTTTGTAAACTTTCTGTAGAATGTTTCTACCCGCTTGCCTCATAAACTTACTAGGCAAGGTTTTCAAATTGCAAAACCATGTTTTTTAAAGAGAGCATAGATTCTTAAATTTATATATTTTTCATATACTAACATAAATAGTTTTAGACAGGTTTAAATGGGAGTGGGATAGTGAAATTTAGGAAGCACAATGAAAAATTAAATTGAACTGAAAGTGGACAGGGTCATTCAGGCAGTTAAGAATGGAGCTCTACATCCATGTGCTGGTGTGATACAAATACAGCGGGCAGTGAAGTTTATCACAGAATGCTGCTTGGTACATGCTCAATGATGTCTTAAGCTGAAAACAATTCCCTCTTGTCCAGGAATCCTCATCATGTAATCAGCCTTTGCAGTTGGCATTAGCTGACCCTACTGTCAGCTTTTTTCAGAGCAGTGTCTGGTAGCAGTATGAATATAAAGATTCAATGCATTCTGCCTATGAGGGAGCTCTTGTCACAAGTCAGCTTTCAGGCATAGTTTACTGAACAGACAAAATTGAGGCAATATTCCTTTGCCTTTTTAGAAACCCAAACCAGCTGTGATCTGCAGCAGTTGTCTCTATTTGCCTTAGAAGCTTAAGGACTGAAGTAAACAAAACCTTTATGGAAATGTGAAGTGCATTCAGTAAATAAATTCCTCAATGTCTCTAGCTTGCCTTTTTCTCTTGTCTTTTTAAGATAAGCTCACAGGTAAGTTATTTGCATAAGACTATGTAAAACTCTAACACTGGTTAACAAAGCTCCTTGCATTCTTGTGGGTTTTTAAAGGATTATTTTTTTTTTTTTTGCCTCCTTTGTTTTTAAACAGTGTCTGGTTCTCAAGAATCCTGAGATCAAGTTATTTCAGATCTTTTTTTTCTCCCAGATTTTTTTAGTTCTTGTCTGTTACAGCAACTATCTTGATGTTATCAAGAACATGTTTCTTTTTAATGTCTTTCATTACAGTGGCCAAAAAACTTGACTTTTTGTGTGTACTTAATTTCTAAACCTCAATGGCATGAAGAGTAAGTGGCATTGTAAATTAAATCTTTGAGCTGTATCTTAAGAGTAGCTGTTTTTTTATCTAAATAGAAGTTGCTTATACTGTTCCTTTTGTAAAGACACTATTTGGGCAGATAGGGTTACAGGCATAATACATTGAAACAATACACATGTTTTTTTGAGTAAACTATAAATGTATACAAATATGCACATATATTCAATGGTCATATTCCATTGGATGAGAATAACTGGCCACTGAGGCACATATGAGCCGTTCACAAAAACGGAAATAGAAATTTTTCTGTATTTTTTTTTTAGTTTATGAGGGAATCCCACATAGGTACCATGTCGATTACATTTATTAACAGTTTCCTGGTTTTGCTTGTTACGTGAAATGGATTCTTCTCTCTTGAAAAGAGACAGGATCTTTCCCATGCTTTGCTTTTGACTGCAGCTAGGGATAGATTTTTAGTGCAGATGATCATTTTGTTTGCAAACAATCATCTTCTTTGTTCTCAATACAGTGTAGAATGAGCAGGATATTTTAAAAAGCCCTATGCTGTGATTTTTTTCATTGTGAAAAGATGATGGCTTTTTCTTTTTCACGGGCTGCAAGAAGGAATGGATTTCCCTTGTGTTTACGGTACTGCCGAAGTATTAAATCACTATTGATTTGAAAGAGATTAATCTTAAATATCTGTAAAATATCACTACAAGGTATTACATTTCAAGGTAAAGTTTCTTCTATGCTTTTTTTTTTTGAATAGGCTGAGACCATTTTCCATGAAATGTTTCCTGCAGAGGAATTTTGTCCACCACCACCAAATCCAGAAGATATTATTTATGATGAAGATGAGATTGCACCAGAAGAGTCTGGATTCAGTAATTCACCAGAATCAAAACCTGAATCCTCAACTGAGGAAAGCAGTAGCGGAGGTAGCACTGCTGTTAAGAAGGAAGATAACGAAAAATGAATTAACACTGTTCTCTTAGTAGAAGAGGAGGTTGACCCAAACTAGAATGTAAGGGAGGAAGGGTAAGAAAAAGAGGTTTAAAAATCCCATAGTTGTATTATTTGCAATTGCCTTACTTTCCTTAGCTTGAATAATCTTTCTTCATCAGATAGCTTCATTGATAGCTGAGACGTTTTTAAGTAGGTCCACGATATCCAGGGGTGTTCATAGCTAAACAGAAAACATAGAACAAAGCATTTAAATTTAAAATAGGATTTCTGATTTGTTGAGATAATTTTTTTTCATTTTACATCTTGGAAGGAATCCTCCCTCTTTTAAACAGTCAACAAGTTGGAACTAATCAAAAGAAAAATTGTGCAAGTTTGTTTACCAGTCAGATGATGATCTTGTGATACAACATATCAAAGTTCTACTAAAAGTCATTGGATCAGTGCTAATGCAATAGTGGAAGTTGAGCCTCACAATATGTTCTTCAAAGCGGTTTTATGAATCATAGAATCATAGAATAGTTGGAACTTAAAGGCAATAATATTGACAGTTCTGGAGTAGGTTCAGAATATGTAATAGATGTCATGTTTAATTTATATAATGAAAAATCTTTGTATAGTTTTAAAACTGATGCCATAATTGAGGAGCAAATACAACCCAATAGATGTTCCTCACATGAAAATATTTTACATTTGAATTTTATTTTTTGTTTAAGAAGACTTAATGGATCACACATTATCTCTAGCAACTTAATTTACTGTAGTCAGGAAAGTAGCGCAATTTAAACTTCATGCTAGAATTCCCAACAAAACGTAAAATCATAAATGGAGTGTGCCTGGTGTTAGTTGCCCTGGATTTGTTGCAGTGTTTGAGCCTTTAACAAGGCAGTAGTTAATTTTTTGAAGTATGATGTCTGAGAAGTTTATATGATGATTAATTGAGGGGTTTTGTAGCAGGGAGAAGGTTCAGCTGATGATTCCAAAGGATTGTACTGATCCTAGTTAATAGGATTAAAATTAGTGTGGTAGCTGTAAATGATGTGTTTTGTAATGATAAATCATAAAGCATTTATACAATAAATTTTATTGAAAAATTTATAAGCCGTTTGTATGAAAAATTACAAAATGAGAAAGCTATTGTAAATGACTGTGATAAACTTGCACCTCTGAACAATGCTTGAAATTAGGCATTCAGATGGTGAAAAACATTTAAATTTACTTAAATCTTTGCCATAAAATGTACACCCAATAGATG
Organism: Agapornis roseicollis; assembly: GCA_002631895.1. Classification (NCBI taxonomy): domain Eukaryota; kingdom Metazoa; phylum Chordata; class Aves; order Psittaciformes; family Psittacidae; genus Agapornis; species Agapornis roseicollis. The sequence goes on along the minus strand of NDXB01000675.1, from coordinate 57,789 downwards.
AGTAGTGTATCGAAATAAAGAGATAAGTGATTTTTTGATGAGTCAGGGTTTAAACTTCTTCGTTAACTTGGCTCTAGTTCTAGCGGTGCTTAAATACTGTACGTAACTAGAAAATACTGTTGAATAATGAATATTCAGCACTGCCTGAACTTGACACATCCAGGCTTTTGTACGGTTTCGTGGTGTGTGTGCTTGCCTTTAAAATGGCTTCGTACTGTAAAGGTTAATTTATTCATTTTTTTTTTTACAGCATAACTGATCCTGTTATCTTCACTTTGTCTTGCATCATAATACGTTGTCCGGTTTGCATTTCAAAACTTGGTTTATTAGTGTTTGCAGTTGTTATTTACTGGATAGCTACCATTGTGTGTATAATCCCAAAGTCCTCAGAAATATATGTGGTTGAAATGTTTCCAATGTTAAACAACAGATATCTTTGGACGCTTGTGATTGAGCAGTTATTTATACATAGTAATAAGCAGACTGCCTCTTTGTTTAGCTGTAATTTTTACATGTATTGGAAAGCATGAGTTTATGGTAATTGTATTTAACATCTGCATATCTGTAAAAGAACTAAGGGGGAGGACCTTGTCCCTGTTTGTCTTTCAGTAATAGGGATCATAGTTGAATTTTTCATCATCTGTGTTTACAGGGAAATCGTTTGATGAAAATTAAAGGTTTGCTTGCAAGCACATTTTCTTGTGTTTTCTTTCAATTACACAAGAGAAGCAGTTCATTTGTTAGGTGGGATTTCCTCATAATTCTGTTGTCTACTTTCATAGTGTTGACATCTGTAATAAGATTGAAATTTACACGGGTCATAATATGTTTATGTAAGTTAGGAAGTCTTTATAAAGTAGCATCTCAGTGTTTCGTGTCCATGTGAAGCAAAGTTTGGAAATGCTGCAAATTTGATTTTAGATAAGATGGAATAATCTACAAGTTGTAGACTGTGACTTTACACTACATTGGTTGCTTAAAAACTGTTTTCATGTCTCGTTCGTATGGTGAATGGAAACATAAAATGTTTTCTTATGGTACTTGAGTACCCAATAGCTCAGTTGCAGTAGCAGTAGAAAAGATTGTTGATCTTGCATCTTACAGAAATCTTCCACTGAAGATTTTATTCTTGCTTTTAAATAGTTTTAGCATACAAAGTGAAGGTTAGGCTTATTTGAAGTAGTTTTTAAGGCTTGTCATACAGGATGTATTCAAAAGATAACATGACTTTTTAAAAACTGGCAATTTATCTGTAGGATTATTAATAAATCAAGTTAAAGAAAGATAAGGTTAATTGAAATTTTAAACAAGTAGCTGTATTATCCTTCAAGCACCTTGGAGCTCATACAGTATTCACACCTTTTTTTTTTTTCCTAAGGAGTGCTTTGATATGTTTGAATTCCTTTTTTAATGAGTACTTTCTCAAGTTGCTTAATTGCATTAACCCTTAATATGCAAACAGCCAATTTTATGCCATTTTCCCTTCTGTGGTTGTATTGCCTTATCTGTAGGACTGCAATTAGTTACTGTTCCTTTGGAAGTATTTTCAGCCATGAAGCTGCTACGTCTGCTTTTTCTGGTGATGATGATGCTTAGGGCCATTTGACAGGTAATCATTAGAACTTAGATCCTTGCAGACTATGGGGTCTTTTCTCCTATCATTGCAGGGGGATTTATGTAGGTAACTCCTATTAATGTTAATGGGACTTGCATGTTTAAATCCTCCTTGCAGCAATGGGAAAATTGACCCCTGAAAAAAATATTGTCATGTTAGACTTGCTGATTCAGAAACATCCTGTATGGAAATGTGATGAAGTATGTGCTTTGTGCTCTGAAGAGGACTTAGGGAATTTCCTGGGCTTTTATCATTTATATTGTATTTTATATTTTTCTGTACACCTCCAAATCTTGTCAGTTCTCTTTATCTAGCTGGTATCAATTTCCCATTTCATATTCAGGAGGTTGCATGCCTCCTTTTGCTTTGGATCTCATTGTATTTTAGGCCCATCTCTTTCCTCTCCAGATCTTTTTACATCAGCAGCGTATTCTTAATGTTCTTAATTTCAAGAACAATTTGCTAGTAATGTATTGGTTAATGGCAAGTCAGAAGTATTAAAATACTGTTTTCACACAGTAAGAGACTAGGTCACTTACAATCCATAATCTCATCTGTTAAAAGGATGAAATTAATTTCCTCAACCCTTTTCCAGGCTTGGAGTGGGAAAACATGTGAACTGCCTACTTTCCTCAGCTGGTGGAAAGAAGAAAGAAGAGACAGACAAACAAATGGAAATAGCTGAAGTAGTGGGAGGAGAAAATGAGGGCTGTTTGTCATAACTTTCGTACTCTGAGATCAACTAAGTCATGCAATTTTATTTCCACTTTTGCTGTGTGAGATTTCTACATGGTTTCTGACAGTTTATGGACTTTGGGGAAAAACTACATACGTACATTTTGGAATGTGGCAACAACAGTTAACTGAGAGTGGAATAACATGTAAATAGAGTAATACCTAGCATATGCACTGAGGACTTTACAGTACAAGTGTTATTTTTTTGTTTATCTGTGGGTATGTTTATCTACTCTTTATTTTGTTGCTCAGTCGATTACTTCTGTAGATCTTTAATATAATCCTCCCCAGTACATTTTAGGTTTTCACTTACCTGACAATCATCCCTGTATAAAATACAAAATCTGGTGTCGGAACTGTTCTGAACTGCTCCAAAGAGCTCTCCTAGCTTTTCTGCCATAATGAATGTTCTCTTCACCCATGAATTACCAATAAGCTCTTGGTGGGTTGTCTGCTGTTGATGCCCTTTACTGTTTCTCCTTACCGTTCTGTGACTGCAATTAATGCAGTTACTAATCTTCCACCTAAGGGAGCAGTTTACTGAGATCACATCATGTAAATGAATTGATTTTTCTGTATGTGTATACAATTCATAACATTTTTTTTCAAATAGTATGCATTAGTTTTGTGCAGATGAATGTATAAATGTATGTTTTATGGCAAAATGAGTAACTCACAAAGTTTATCATTTAAACTTTTGCAGAAATCAACCACTGTAGAATGACCAAAAGTTAGAATTACCTGCTGTTACCAAAACTGTCAAAAATAAGTGGGAGAATTATGGTGGCAGGGCAATTGCTTGCATTTCTTGGGTACGTAGTCATGCAAAGTACTTCTCATAAGGTGTAGAAGTAGTTGTGACACTGGAAGCTTGAGACACTGATATAAAATGTTCATCTATTGCAATCTAATTCACTAGTAAGGTTACTTCAATAATCAGATGGAAATCTTAAGTTTGGTGTGTATGGTTTCAAGAGAACTTTTTTAACATGATGAAAGTTGCAATCGAAGGATAATTTCAGCTGTAAAGATAAGTAGTAGGTAGTGGTCAGCTATGTTGTATTCATCAGCCTCATGCCTAGCAAAAAAAAAATTACTTTTGGTGGAAATAGAGGTTATTGCCAATTCCACCATTACATTTATTTACAGGTTGCCAGTTCCTGTTTGTTAAAGTGAATAGTTCTTCACAATCTGAATGGAGAACCAGGCAGGAATGTTGTAAATCTGAATGACATTTGAGATTCAGAAAGCTGACAGTGAAGTATCAGGAAGATGCAGTCTTTGACTACATGAGAGTTCTGATCAGAGGAGACTGATAGAAAGTACTCTTTCTGTCACAATTCTAACAGACTATGTATTTTACACTACTTGCATACATTGACAAAAAAGATGGAAGGCATCAACCTGAGTGTATATCAAGACCCAGATGTATTTGACTAAACAATGGTTACATAGACAATGGTTGACTCCCAGTGTATGTAACACTGCTCAAGTGGCAGTTTTATGTAGGTGCAAGAAGGTTGGGCTGTTAATACAGATATTTCTGATTTTTAGGAAATCTCAGAACACCCACATTTTTAGATACAGATTTTCAGGATCTTACACTTCCTTCGGAAGTGCCACCTCATAATTTATAATATATTTGGGTCTCTGAAGAAGGCTTTAGTGCTATTCCTCCATTCTATGGATAAGATTTTAGTAAGTGGGGCATACAAAGGCTATGGACACACCATCTGTCCTCTCAAACAGAGGAAGATTCTCTTCTGAGGTGTTATGACATGATAGCAATCACCACTGGGGTGTGGTAAATGTGGCTTCGGCTTGGACAGCTGCTTTTTGCTGCTCCTACTTTAGGAAGCTTGTTCTCTAGTTGAGTACTGGTAGTTTTCTCATTCCTTTTCTTTTGCTCTAAGCATGGAGCAGGACTAAGAAATGCTTTGCTGTTAGAAGTGATTGTTGTCTCAGTTCTGAAACTGTTAGATTAGTAAGTAATATAGGCACAATGGTAAAACCTCTGGATAATGTCATGCTAGACTGTAGTTCATTGATACTTCAAGGCCTAGTTTACAAGCCATAAAACCAGTGTGGTGTTTGTTGGTAAGCTGGTATTCTGTATCTGAGTTGAATGTCCAGACTAAGGAGCAAGTATTTTGACTACTGGCTGACATCATAGTGGCAGCTCAAATCTATAACTTACAGGAGTCTTTCCTCTAAAAAACAAACAAACAATTACAAATCCAGACACTCCTGGGCTATGGTTTAGATTCTGTGTACATAAGAAACTTTTAATGACCAATGTGGAATTCTGAATCTAGTCTGTTTCAAACCCGAGCATATTTCTGGAGCTCACCCAAGGGGAAGCCATTTAATCATGATGAGAGACCAGCTGTCAGACCAATGTAACAAAACATTTCTCTGCTCTGGGAACTTCTCGGTAGCGTGAAAGTCACTGCAAATCATGGTTGAGTCCTGCGTTTTGAATAAATTATCTGGTGAATTTAGCCTTTTTTTCCTGTGCAAAAATTTGCTTAAGCTTCGGCTAAGTACCATCAGGGAATAATTCTTAGACTGTAGATTATTCAGAGCAAATCCACTGTGTTATTCTTACAGTATTTTATTAGCTAAGTCATGTGATGTTTTCCTGCTCCATATTTGGATGCTGAAATAATACCTAAACCTGACTTAAGGAATGGTGTGTTCATTATTGCATCATACAGCTCCAAGAGAGAGAAAACAAAAGCTCCTATGCAAAATAAGAAAAATGCTATCTACTAGTAAGGAAGCCATCATAAAATAACTTACTTTGGTGACTTGTACATGATGCTTGCATTTCCTGTCTATAGAAGTATTACCTTAGATTACCTTCCAGGCTCTAAGTCTGAATCTTAAATGAATATGTGAGCACAGTAAAAGCTAAAAGCCCATCAGTTGTATTGTAAGGACATATTAAACTCTGCTAAGATAGAACTTGAAATGCACACTGCATGGAGTACACTGGTAAAAATTTGGTTTGCATCAAATATTTTCAGATGGCCAATTCCAATGTCATCTCTGAAGTGATGTCTGAAAATTCAGGTATGTGCATGGTTGTAATAAAGGAGGGACAAAGCATTACTGAAATGAAGAGTAATAACCAGCAGTGGATAATGTGTCAACTTGGGATTCAAGAGAAATGGATATGGGTTTTGGCTCTGGCACTGATTTCCTCAACAAACTTGGTTTAGTAGTTTCCTTTAATGTCATAGGAAAAAGATGTAAAATAGTGACAGATACTTTCTGAAGCCTTTTGAGAGGTCCAGTAAAATACAAAAGTATGTATTTGAGAAAGAAAATGATCAGTGTTAATAATAACTATAAAAATGGATAGCAGTAATACTTGAGTTAAAGCACAAATGAGTTTCTGAGAAACATTCAAATGCAACTGTTATGAAGTGATTGGGATAGCAGATGTTTTGTTAGCCAAGTCCCTTTTCCACCTCTGACATTTTCTGTATTTCACACTTGAAGATTCACCAATCAGCACAAATCATTTGTTTACTGCTTAGTAAAAATAACAAAATTGTACTTCTTAAAGAACTCTCTTTCTGATTATGTATACTCTGCTGACAGGTTGCAATGCTTATTGCTTCATTGTTTACTTAGAACTTAATGCTAATGTCATTAACATTCTGTGTGATAATTCAGTAGGTTGCCTATTTATAGACATAACAAAAGTCATAACTTTTTGTAGTAAAGTGCTTTTGACTATGCTAGCAAACCAAAGTTACTGTAACCTGACATTAGCACTCAGTTTCATTGTCATAGAATCATAGAATAGAATCATAGAATAGTTAGGATTGGAAGGACCTTAAGATCATCCACTTCCAACCCCCCTGCCATTACCAGGGACACCTCACACTAAACCATGCCACCCAAGGCTTCATCCAACCTGGCCTTTAACACTGCCAGGGATGGAGCACTCACAACCTCCCTGGCCAACCCATTCCAACGCCTCACCACCCTCACAGGAAAGAATTTCTTCCTTATATCCAATCTAAACCTCTCCTGTTTAAGTTTCAACCCGTTACCCTTTGTCCTGTCACTACAGTCCCTAATGAAGAGCCCCTCCCCAGCATCCCTATAGGCCCCCTTCAGATACTGGAAGGCTTCTATCAGGTCTCCACGCAGCCTTTCCCAGCCTGAACAATCCCAGCTTTCCCAGCCTGTCTTCGTATGAGAGATGCTCCAGTCCCCCAGTCATCCTCATGGTCCTCCTCTGGACTTGTTCCAACACCTCCATGTCCTTCCTATGTTGAGGACACCAGAACTGCACACAGTACTGCAGGTGAGGTCTCAGGAGAGCAGAGGGGCAGGATCACCTCCTCTGACCGGCTGGTCATGCTGCTTTTGATGCAGCCCAGGATACGTTTGGCTCTGTGGGCCGCAAGCGCACACTGCAGTTGGCTCATGGTCATGTTCTCATCAACCACCACCCCCAGGTCCTTCTCCACAGGGCTGCTCTCAATCTCCTCTTTGCCCAACCTGTAGCTGTGCCTGGGATTGCTTCGACTCAGGTGTAGGACCTTGCCCTTGGCATGGTTAAACTTCATGAGGTTGGCATCAGCCCACCTCACAAGCGTGTCAAGGTCCCTCTGGATGCCATTCCTTCCCTCCAGCACATCCACCGAACCACACAGCTTGGTGTCATCGGCAAACTTGCTGAGGACGCACTCAATCCCACTGTCCGTGTCCATACTGCTTCATGCAGTGAATGTATACTTTTAAATGATTTAATTATTTTAGTTATGTTCTATATTTTTATAGGGTTTAACTCATCCTTTCCTTTAAGAAAGAAAAGAGAAATAAACCAAATCAGAAAACTGAGGTCTGAAGTTTGAAAACTGTCCTCTTTGAATACTATTTGTAGTTACAACACTGAATTTAATCAGAATCTTCTCCAAATTTTGTTCTGTGATACTTCTTATAAATCAGGTAATTAATTAGGCAGCACTTCACCTTTCAGTTTATTACCAAAAATGTGGATGTGTGCTTTATTTGAGGTCAGAAAGGATAAAGTAACTGCTGAATTTTGTACTCCATGTTGCCTCTTTAGTATGAACAGTGAATTCTGTGGATTTCTTTCTACGCAGTCTTTTGTAATATCTTGGTTGCATAAGTAATCTCATTTTCCAGGACAGTTTTCAAATAAAAGCAGTAGGATACCTGTAACAAAAACCAGTAATCACAGAAATGTGAATGAATTGTTTTTCAAGGAACTCCTAAAACGGTGTTATGTCCCCTGGCCTGGACTGTGGCCCCAGCAGTGCAGCAGCAGAGCACTTTCGAGGTGAGAACAGGTATGTCAGTAGGCAGAGCTGAGGAAGAGTCTGTGTGCCTCCACTCCCTGCTCCTCTCAGCTACTCTGCTGAGGGACCTGGCACTGCTCTCCCATCTGCTTGCATTTGTGATGCCTCTTTTGTCCAGTACACACTCCATAACTCCAGAGGGAGAAATAATTCCTTATTTCTAGGTGGCTACACTTGTCCCTTCCTTCTTGAGAAGATACAAACAATGACCCAAATCCATGGTGCAGTGCAATGCAGGATGGCATAAGTGCAGGGCTGGTTTTCTGGGGTTGCTCCTCTGAATTTCTTGAAGCTTTGCTGTTGATAAATAATGGCTTTTCTGAGCAAGGATGATCACTGCCAAGTAGAAGGTACTGTTACGGCACCTCGGTGTTCAGCCTGTACTTGCTGTTTTCAGCTCCTCAGGAGCTGAAGAGTTGAACCAGCTCATCCTGCACAGGGAAAACTAAATGCAACTCTGGATGTAAATTTCACAATTTTGTGGGTTTTTAGGGGAATACGAGGTAAGTTCTGAGCTCTTTTAGGCACTTCTGTGGCTGTCGTCCGTGGTGATTTTGCAAAGAAGACTTAAACAATCTGAGAATATCGTTCTCTGAACTTGACCAGTATCTCTGCAGTGCTGGGCTGAGAGAGGCTTCCTTTGGGGAAGCTTGGGCTGTGCCACTCTCTGAAGGAGCTTGCTTTACAGTGTTGAGTCTGGTTGGGGTAATGGATGCTATGGTATCATCACACTACAGGGCTTAAACCTATTCTTAGTGGAATCAATAGATATTTTTCTTGTAAAGCCACTTGAAAAGGTTTTTAAAGGATTATAGTAGTTTTTGGATTACCACAGATGAATTAATTCTGTTTCACTGAATTGAATTACAGCATTGTATCTGTTGCTAGTATATTAATAAAATGTATGAAGCCAGCTTTAAAAGGTAGCTCCTTTGTGAAGAGACTTTTTTCTTTAACAATAAGCAGGAAGGATTTTTCAAAGATGTGTATTTTTCCCAGAGTAATGTTGCATACAGACTGGAGATTGCTTCTTCTATTGAATTGTATAATGAAAAATCAATCAGTTTAATGGTTGACAAACTTTGACATTCAAATAAAAATGTTGCTGGTATTTTCATAAAGACCTGTAGGCAAAACTATATTCAGTGACTTTAATTTATGCAATAGTAAATGTCTGCCAAAACATTGTACAAATGACTGTATAATGAAGCAATAATAACTATGAGGAATGGAAGCAAAGCAAAGGCCAAATTTCTCAGTTTTCACAAATTATATAATTTTGAAAAGCCTTTCATTGTAAGGTATGTTTCTACAGCATCCTTTTCAACAATATAATCTGTTTTGAAAGCCATTGCTCAAAATGATGGAACGCATTTATCTGACACTGTTGCGTAGTATCTGATGCGAATGTCTAGGTTTCCTACTTGTTCAATCTTCTACCCAGGCTGCATTTACTTCTTGACCACTTCTTACTGTATATTCTGCAAAAAACAGCTAATTAAAAAGACTTGTTCATAGTGGTTATGTTATATTTTTCATGTGCCTTCAAGCAAAAAAGAAGGATAAGAGAAGTCCTTCTGCAAAGGAGAAAAAGAACACAGTAAAAGGCTTGACAGGCTTCCTGGCTTTGCACCTATGTTGGTTGTTCTGTTTTGGGTTTTTCTTTTTATTTTCTTTGATTCAGAGGAGAGAGAATTCCCAGTAAGGGAGGAGGACACCTTTGTTCCTCACTCATTTCTGCTTTTAATGTATGTTTGAACACAGTACTTGTAGGAAGAGCAAAAGGCATGCTGAGCTACAGTATCACTTTCGGCATTCAGGCACTACCATCCTAGAGACAGGAGACTGGCTTAATAAATGCCATTAGCTTCTGTTTGTGCTCAAGTGTTGTCTAGCCATAAGATTTTCAGGAAGTCCAAGTTTTGGTTGTGACCATGTGCATCAGCTTGTTGGGCTCTTTGGATGCAGAGTCTTTGCGTGCTTCATTGATGTCAGTAGCAGTGACTGAAAAGTGTTGACTTGTTTTCCTCCTTTTAGCACTAAGTTAGCTCTTACATCTTCTAAACTTTGCACAACTTCCAACTCCCATTCCTATATGGTCTGGGGTAGTCTCGTTAATTCTTTTTACTGTAATTACACCAGTTTGACCCAATTTGTCCATTTTATCATTTTCCTGTCATGCATTATCCCAAGCTTTGAATACTTTCTTAAATCTGATGTACAAGATTACTAAATGCTTTAGTATGTGTCTGAATTCAGGATATGAACTTTTATTGCACTGTCTAATGGGGGGAAAGGGGGGGTAGTTACTTGTCCTGTGCTGCATTCCATCTCTCACAAGAGAACTTGGCAGCTGTACAGTCACCTGCCCATGTGACTTCAGCTTTTGCCTGCCTCTTGTTTGTTTGACTTACAGTTATGTTGTGTTGAGTTCTCAACTGGTAACTGTGCCTCTGTTTCAGTAATGTCTAATAAACTTCCTGGTGCTATGTTAAATAATATGCCAGGTGACTCACACGTTTCTCACTGGTTACTTGTGTGGTTTGTCGTTTCTTTTCTCAAAGGGAATACTTTTTCATTGTTGGTTCAGGAAGTACAGAAGAATATTCCTTTTTTGTTCCATGGGATTAGTGATAATTGTGCTTCTTTTCCACCTTTAACGTTCTTCTGATTCTTGTTTTGATATGATGACTCATTTTAAGCATCTCTGGTTTATAACTGGCAAAACCAAATTGAGGAAGTTAATTGATTTCCCTGTGACCATAGAAGGAACAAATGGTAGATCCCAGATTAAAGCATTGTTCCCATTTTTATCATATAGCTAAAATCAGCATTAAGTTACTCTATCTTTTGTTTCTGTAATAATCTGTGTGGGTGAACTGCAGCAATTCTCTTATCAAGGAGAAGTCTGTAGTATGTTTTATTCAAGAACTTTTTTTCCATTGCCATTGTTATTAATGCCTAGATGGAAGCTGGTATGGTGTCTGTTCCCAAGTGTAAAAAGGTTTTGGCCTTTTTGTTGTTGTTTAAATATAGCAACTGTAGTGTTTATTTGTACTGATGTATCTCACAATTATTTAATTTTTCTAGGGGCAAAATGTCATGCCGTGTTTGCGCTTTGTACAAGCTATGGCAAGGACAGAGATACAGCTATGGCTCAAAATCATGTCTGGTGTGCAAACGGGACATACTGGACATGACTCTGGACATAGAGTTCATGAACTCTGTTCTGTTGCAGTAGGGTTCTGGGGCTTTTCCACTCTCTTTTTGAAGCAGTATGTGGTAGGATTGTGAGCTACTGAAAACAAGATAAAGCCTGCTGGCTGTCCTAGTATCAATCATAAGGAAAAGGGCGTGTATATACTCAGGTATTTCTTCCCCTGTCATGAATGTGAAAGAACTCTTAAAGCATAGGGGTTTGGTACTTGAAAGCTTAAACAATTACTCATGAGGACACAAGTTTTTCTCAGTGTTTAGAATATTTATGTTTCCTGTTGACACTTCACTGCATGAAAGGAGCATGCATATTGCATCTGAACAGCAAGACAATATTTGCTGTTTACTATAAGATGAAAATGTGCATTAAAAACTCTAAAAGAAAATACAAACTTGAGGAGGCAGTAACTGATTGACATCTGTGGATGTCATTTTTCTCTTGTGATTCTGGCATTTCATGCCTTGCTAAATATCACCCACAGCTATCTGTTGGATGTGTCAGTAAGCGATATAGTATGACAGCTGCTCTTCACTCCCCAGCATCAGTTCATTCAGTAATAAGCTTGCATGTGTTTTTATCTTTGTTGTCTCTTTCCTAACAGTTCAATATAAAAATAGTGTTTGTAACTGATACTGAATTCGCCCCAGTGCTAAGGTCTGGAGTAAGCAGCCCTATGCACTAAGTTATTAACAGTAAGTCTTCTTTTCTTCCGTGGCATGGTGCTGTAATGTACAACAATGTTCCTACAAGCACGTTGTGCATTCTTAACAGTCGCATTCTGAACATTATTGCTGATAGGTAATATTGCATTCTGTACATAATATGTTTAAAATGGATGTATAGTTATAAATGCTGAGTTCCTATTCTGAAATTACCTTTTTTTTACTGGTGATTAATAGTTTGGAGTGTTATACAAGCCCTCTTCTTGTTACTTGACTGGCTTTAAGAAAATAACATTTATTCAATTTATGTCAAGCAATATGGCAAAATCATGCACTCCTTACTAAAATCTCTTTACAAATAGAGTGTACTTCTAAAATTATTATCGGCATTCTGGTTTGTTTATGATTCTACCACTGTTGTTAGTTACAACAGAAATCTTTAAAAGTTATTACTATTTTTTACTTATACATAAAGTATATATTATAAAGTAAAATGTATTTTACTTATATATAAGTAATGCAATGGCTTAAGTTTGATATATTTCCCTTGCTAATGCTGTTAAGTAACACTTGTCAGTGATTGGCTGTATCATTTTTATAATCACTATAGCTGTAGTAAGTGTGGTAATCTAATATATCTGAAACCTAAAATACAAGGGGTTTTCCCAAAGTTCTAATTTAGAATGGGATGCCTGACTTCAGTCAGAGAAGAGGCAGGTACCAAATGTTTGTTTCTGCCTTTGAAAGCTTACCCCTAAAACTGTTCTGGCAAATGAAGTGATAATGCCCAGTGTCTTGCTTTTTTTACTTGACTCAGAGCTGCTCAGTTGCAGCAGATCTGCTGCTGCAAACAGTTACTGGGAAAAGTCATTTAGATGTTATGGTAGACGCCTGTGATTTTTGAAGCAGAAGGACTGAATTGTGTCATTTTACAGATCCGAAGTTCTGAGTGCCTTAATTTTCAGACTCCTACATCTTTGAAGTTCTAGGTGGTGCAGATTTGCTTAGGTCATTCTTAAAAAAAGTGTCTATTATCTTAAACTATAAGGGCACCAGTGTCCACAGAATATGAAAATGTCAGTCAGAAAGGCTTCTAATGTGTTGATTTGTATGGTTATGTAATTTACACTAAATATCAGAGGCTGTGTAAGATAAACTAAGAAAGGAAATTGATACTGCTAATCTACAAAATGGGTCTGTTTAATGAAAGTTAGGCAAAATGTTACTGAACTGAGACTGCTGTTGGCTTTAAATGGATATAATGCCCAATACACCAGCAACTAACCAGTGGACACTTCAGAAGTTATGTAAGGGGTAAGCATTTATTTTTCATTACAGTGATGTAGTTCTGGGTGCACTCAGTAAGCTTTCTGTAATGGCAGACAATGATTATTTATAGGAAAAATCAGTTGTAGTGGGGTTTTTGCATACCACCATCTTTTTTGTTAATTGCCAAAATGTAAACTTACCATTTAAAAGCAGAGAATAATTGTAGAAAGGAAAGATTGGTAAACACTGAGATAAATGATGACAAGGAAAGTGGGGTTTAGAGTCAGTTTATCTCTTGCCTGAAATAGAGCAGGAGTTGCATCAAGTAGGGTTTTTCAGGCTCTAAGCTACTTGTTCTTAAGATATTGTATCATTTGATTTTCATCTAAAATAACAGATCCTGTTTACATCTTCAGTCTAATGGACTCCTAAGTAAAGCTTACCTTTAAAGAGGTGGTTGGGGTTTATTTCAGTTTTATTTTGGCTAAAATTAATATTTTATTTAAACGTACTTTCACACCAGAAAATTCAGTTTTGTTGGGCAAGGAATATAGCTTCAAAGATATTTTTGAAACTGTGCAAGAGGATCTATTTAGCCCTTTGTGTCTGAGTTAAAGGGAACAAGTTCAGAACTGCTGTTTTTCTAAACCCAGCTTCAGTTTGTCAAGCCATTCTAGATTATTCTGTAGGTGGTGTTGAAGTTGGAGCTTCATAGCTAACTAACCACCGGCATGCTAGTATGTGGATACATCACAAGTAATTAAAAATGAAGCAACAAACTTTCTTGCTTCTCCCTGATTAAAGCGTGCTTTCTCAACAATGGAACTGAAACAGTTTGCTAACCTCCAGAACTTGTGTCTGCAGCAAAATTGAAAGTACTTTTTGTCACCTGCACTGCTGTCAGCAGGGAAAAAAAAATAGAAAGTAGAGGAACATAATTTCAGCACTAACGTAAGTATCAGAATGATTTACCTGTCTGTTCTGCTTCACTTTCATCTCAGCTTTCAGGGCTTCATTCATCAATCTTTTATTTACACACGCATATCTCATTTTTACACAATTTCTTTTTCCCTGACCAGATGGCTGCGTTATCTGCTTGGTGTTCATCAAAGAGAATGAGAAAATACACGGATGCGTAGTGTCATCTGGGTAGGATTTGGCTAACTCTGTTTTTCAGCAGCAATTTTGTAAGTATTCAGATAACGAAAAAGAACACCTAGATGGTTTAGAAAAATACCACGCAGTTCTCAGACTTTTAAATGCATTACTTATTTTAATCTATATGAAAATATTATCTTAGTCTAGGGACCAGGTTTGTTTCATCACACAGCCATTTAAGTGGCAATAGTTTAGTAGGATTAATATAAAACAGAAAGTTGGTAAAAAAAGGAGATACATCTTAAAATGAAGAATTCTTTCGGTGCTTTTTTTATTTGCTAAATTAAAAATTTTAAATAGCATGAAATAACATGTACAATTGCTGTAGTGGTTCAGTTTATATTTCATCTACAGTATTTTGGCTGCGTACAGTTGTGATTTTAGAACAAGCTTAGTGAGTTTGCTTGCAGTGAGATTTTCTTGAAATGTGTAGAATGTTTTAGGAAGAAGCTTCTTCTATTCTTGTAATGCTTTCAAATCTTACTCTTATTCTGACATTTTGCAAAACTATTCTTTCCTAATTTCTTGTAACCAGTCTTTTCTGCAGTATGTTTTGTTGCATTCTTAGCTTCTGAAGTTCTGTTCACATATAAATACAGCCCGTAGAATTTAGCTTTAGTGTGATCCGTTCATTTTTGCACCTTGTTTAATATACACAGTAGAAATAAGTATTAGTAATTAGGTTTACATTTTCTAAGAGTCCCATCACTAGAAATCAGATACTTTCCAAATGTTCATTTGTGGGGTTTTTCACCAGACTCAATTTCTAATTTTCATTTGTGATTGGTTGGGCATTTCTTACAGGCTGATTAACTTGACTAATCCCAGGCAAAGAATGGAAAAGAAAAAGTTTGTAGGGAATTCCATTCCTTTTGACAGTTAATATTGCATTATGGATGTATTATTTGATGAATTTTATATCATTCTTCATTATTGAAGTTCATAAAGGTATTTGTACAGATGTAATACATATTTTAGATGCAAGTTCCTAGCTTTGCTAGAACACAAGAGATGATCAAAGTATTCTAAATAGAACGCACGTAAAATGGATTTAAATTGGGTAAGAGACTTCACAAAGGACCTAACAACAGGAAATAGTCTTTGAAAGGCAGTATTGCTGGCAGCGTTGGAAAGTATTATGTTCTTCAATATTGTTATCAATAATGTAACATAAATATTGTACTACCACTCAGAACATTTGCCAGTGACAAAATGATTATGACTTAATAAGCATTGACAAGGACAGAGCCATTATGCATAGTAATACAGCTTGTAATGGTAAGCATTGGCCATTATAATAAACTACATCTTAATGCTGCTGTAGTCAAATGTATTCTTGCAGAACAGGGAAAATAGTGTCCATTTTGGAGTTATAGCCGATGTCCAGGAAGGAAGTGACTTTGAAAAGACATTAAAAATAATGGTGGTAAATGACTCAACAGAAACTCCCAGCAAATGCTGTATAATATAGCATAGATTTGGTAATAATATAAAAATTATTTTGTGCACAGTTAGTATGAGTTAGTATGAGGTTAGTATGTTTTCATTTTTGATTTTGCAGTGTGTTCTCATTAATTCTGGCATTTAAATTGTAAACCATGTTGAAGAACTTACCAAATGTAGAGAAGAGCTTCTAGTGTGAGTCAGGCTAGAGAAACACATGTAGATCAGGGACTTTAAGGTTGGCTTGCTGAGCTACTAAAAAAAGAACTTAGGATAACTGTTAGTGTACAAATAACTTCATTGGATCAAGGTTTGTGTTCTAAAGTCTCTTTAATGCAGACATAGAAAAGACTAGAGTCTCAAGCAAAGTAAATTCATAATTGAAAACTGTGAAAGAAGCAACCAGAGAAAGTGGTAGTTTTTCTTTCTCAAGAAGACTTCAAAGTCTGAAAAGCATGTGAGCCCATACAAGGCTTATAGCAAACTGCTGAATTAAAGATTGAAATTCCATGACTGTAACACAGAAGTCAGAATAGCTTATTTAAGTGAATTTCTGCTCTTAAAGGTAAAAATATGTGGTAATTTCTGAGTATTGTTGCTCTGATTACAGAGATGTGTTTAACTTACCAGTTAATTTACTGGAAAAGTATGCTGAAAAATGGGTGGAGAAAAGCAGTGCCTCAGAACAGCAGACTCTCAGGAGACACAGGAGGAGTTGAAGGGAAATGTCTGTGGTGATTTAATCTCTTTTACAACAACCTACAAAACTGTTTTTACTTAGACTGGGGAAGAGCTGATGGACATAAAAGAGTGCAAGAAGCTGAGCAGAATTGAAAGAGATTTTCTGTTAAATGAGAAACAGCAGTCACTGAAGTGAAGCTAAACTGAAACATAGCCCTCTCTTCTCCTTTTATTTTTTCCACTGAGATTGCCTAAAGAAGGAACCTCTGCTTAAATTGGAATGTAAGGAAAAATATGCATTTAGAGCATTTATTGTTTTAATATTTTCAGAAGTTTTATATTGACTGTCAAAGATGACTTTTGGCTCTGAGGACTACTATGTCAAATGCTGAAATGTAGTCAGGCTTGAAGCTGGATACATAAAAAATTATAGCTCAGGCCTGAAACTTAGAAAGAAATACTAAGTTCTCCCAGTATGAAACACACGAATGGAGATTGCAGTTAGCCAGTGTCATGATTATTCCAGTTTGCTTTCAAATTCCCTATACTCTGTTTTGGTCTTTGTGACTGAAAACATAATGTTAGAACCTCAGTGCTTTCTGTACAAGCACTTTGAAGTTCAAGAAAAACAATTGCAACTCTAGTTGTAAATGGCCACAAGATATATCTGTGACATTTATTTTAACTACGTTTATTTTTTCACATTTTTTTCCATGGAAGGAATGTTAAAAATGAATCTGTTTTAAAAAACACAGACCACTAGTTTCTTGTACTCTGTGTTGGAGGATTGAAATTTTCTTTCCTACTTCTGCTAGAACTGCATAGTAGTTGTAATATCAATCTTTTAGTAAAAGGTATAAGAATACTGAACATTTTAAAAGGCTCTTTCTTACCTATAGAGATGTAGCATACAGCTTTGAGTCCTGCTTTCTCCAGTGTATGTGGAAAACACTGCCATCTGGAGAGAAAGAAGAGAACTGTTGCACCTAGTGGCAGGAAAAACTAAAAATTGAGTTCAGCAAGTGACATGGGACACATTTTCTTGGGCAATCTAATAGGCTGTGAGGACAGCAGGGCATCACTTACACAAAAGCAGGACAACTGTGATTTTGTTGATGGAGTGTCCTCAGCAGGGCATCTAAGGTTTCAGGAATGGTCCATGCTAACAATAGCTATCTTTCTGAGGCTGTGAACTGCCCTGAAAATGAATATGAGCCCTTACAGCCTAGAAATGAGGAACTTCAATTTTTGCTGAATCATTTTTCTATGTCTTAGAAGAGAACAGCCATGATAAATGCAATGCAGTGAAAGAATAGGAGCTTCTGGAGTTCCATGCATATCAATAAGTTCCAAAACTGCTATTCCTCCATCTTTATTATGATATAAAAGCTATCAAAATCCAAATACCTCCTCTCCCACTTCCTTTCAACATTATGGAGCTTCGTACAAAGCATAGTTGGTTAGTTTGATAGTATTTTTTAGAATATAGTTCGAAGTACACACCTGCGCATGATGCACACTTGCAAACCTCATTAATAGGGCTGATATCCCCATTTCTGAGGACAGAAAACTCAACAAGGAGGTTGTGACCTGACCGAAATCTCATGGGGTTTAGGTATCTTAGGTACCAAAGGCTAGCTTAGTCCACAGATTTGGTACCACAAAGCCCATAAAATCAAAAGTTTTCAACTTAAGGAAAGACACCTGAAGTAGAACTCTATATGGGAGGGAAAACATTAAATAACTGTTCAGGATGGTAATTGTAACTTAAATGATCAAGAGAGAGGTCTTGGTACTTTTTTGAAACTGTCAGCTCAGTGTTAGTGCTATGCCCAGTAGCCATTCATAAAGAGAAATGTAAAACTTAAGAAATGGAAAACAAAAAGCAAGACACTCTTCTGCTAAAATAACTCCTTACTAGTGATGAAGTTCACATGTCTTGGCTCAGAAATAACCCTATTTCCAAAAGCATTTTGGAAAACCAGAAAAATTGTGAGAAGAGAGTGAAATAATAGGCAGTTTGGAACAGGTTCCTCACAAGGATAGACTGAAGAGACCAGAACTTTACAGCTTGAGTGTGTGCAAGAAATGCATGCAAGGCAATCTAGCAGAAGGCCTCTAACATCATTAAAGTTTGGAGAAAATGTTTAGAAAACAATATTTAGTAATCTTTTCATAGCAAAAGAGATAACAACATGCCAAGGCATTGTCAGGAATGAAAGAGGTGAGTATTTCTAACTCTGAAATGAGTTTGGGGGTTTCTTTCAGTTGATTATTATTTTTCCTTCCAGAAAACAGTGGCTATTCATTAATCAGAGAAGTGGGGTAATTAAAGGCTCTGCTCATGAGAATGTGAGTAGACAATCACTTTTAAGCTGTTTCTAGTTCTTATGGTCTGACTTTAACAGTAGAATTGTAAAGCTATTTAGCAATGTAGATACATTTGCCTTCCTGAGTGCTAAGAATGTTAGGACATTGAGTCTTGGTCACAAACCCAGATTCTGTATTTCTTATGTGAAGGGGTTTTTCTTAAGAAGTTTTCACTTGGTTTGCAAAGGCACTTACTAAGCCTCTCAGGTTAGATCTAGTCGTAAGAAGTTAGGACACATATTCTTTAAGAATGGTAGCTAGTTAATCATTATTTTTCCCTAAATTTTCAGATCTTTTTTATGACAGCTACAGTGTTCTTAACTGCTAATTCAGAGAAATTAAGAAATCCAACTACAAGAATATCTAAGTGCTGTAAGTACCAGCTAACTATTTATCTCTGCTAGTGTACAGCAGATAATAGATTATGTGTGGATATACTGATTACCACTATATGATTATTGGACAAATTACTTATGATCAGTGCTTTTCCAGTGAATTCAGACACACTGCTGCTATTGCTCTACTAAGCCAAACAACTAAATGATTTGTTCTGGAGTTGTCAAATGCCAAAGAAGTTGCTTTTCCTTCATAGAGCCATTCACAGGATTAAAAACTTCTTGTGTGTTCCTGGAATTCCTAAACTCAACTCTTTAGTCACTATAGGATTATCGTGATTTTTGTTTTTTTCTTAATTCAGTGAAACTAGATTTAGTGACATCTACACAGAAGATTAAAACTTTGTTTTCGTTCAGATCACCATCTTTTTTTAAATGTGAGTGGATAAAAGAATTCAAAAAGCTGTGGATTATAAAAAGATGGAACATGTCTTTATCTTAAAACTGCCATGTATTAGGCATAAGGACTGTTGACAGGCTGTGATGGAAATGTGTTATTTCAGATTATAAAATAGCTTAGCCAACCATAATTGCTTTTGTTTTAGGATAACTCCAAAAGAGAACGTGTTTTCCATTTCCCTTAAAGGTAAAATGAATAATTCTGTGTTAGGCAGAGCATTATCAGACCACGTTGGGAGTCAGAATGGAAAGAGGCTAGAAACAGGGAGGGGAGAATGTGCAGTGATATGGCCACTATTTCTTATTAAAACAAACAAAAAGCCACTGAGGAGACAAACTGCTACTTGATTGCAGTTGTCATTCTTGATTACATGAATCTTTCATGTGTTGTAGTATGCTGTTGTCAGCACAGCTGGTATTGGATGGTTCCCTACTGAAATCTGCATAGATGCTTTTTAGGATCTTTGCAAATACTTTTAAGACCCATTATTTTTAACATCCAGGTCTACATTAGATGCACAACTTCTCTGAGTATTAGCTGGGAAGTTATCATTCTTCTAAGCTATCAAAATGCTGATAACCCACCGTAGGATTTGTGTGGAGACAGTATTTCAGAGGAGCATTTTCTATTAAGTAATAAGGGCTTTGTTAAAAGGATATTTTATAATCATCTTCTAACAAAAGAATTATCTTTAAGAGATGTAGGTTGTTTTATTTTTTGGGGGAGTTCAGATATAAAATCTTCCTAAAACTTGATTGGTACAATTGTACATGTTAATAATTCTTCTCTGTAGTAGTTCCATGTTAATGCTGCTAAGATCTTTGTTTCTTGTGAGATCTGTTGGCAATTTATTTCACAGATTAAGTACAGTTCAGTTTTGTTTAAAAAGAGGAGGGTGGTGGTGTCAGCTTTAAATATACTTCCTTTCCGTGTTCTGCCTCTGTTATGAGAGTAAACAGAAGCACTTAATTTACCTTCTTGAATGTCCTCTTTTTTATCTCTTCATCATGTCTTCTCTTACTCATCTTGACTTTAAAGAAAAATGTCCTATTTTTCACTCTCTTTTTTTTTTTTTTTTTTTTTTTTTTTTTTTTTTTT
>NDXB01000675.1:7138-37326 GCA_002631895.1 Agapornis roseicollis | reverse complement strand
TTTTTTTTTTTATAAAAATTTTTTTTTTTTTTTTTTTTTTTTTTTTTTTTTTTTTTTTTTTTGGTATCTTTGATCATTTTTGTTGATCTTCTTTAGAGTCTTTTGGTCTGTTCTGTCCTATTCTTTGAATGAGTGTGACCAGAACTGAAGCCAGTAATTGAGGGAGAAAGCTGTTTTACTCATTTGTAAAGTAGACTCCTAAGATCTTACCTTCTGATGGCAAAATAAACTTACTTGGCTGAAAAAAAGTATCTTTACAATTCCTGATGCTGCTTTGTAAGCACTCAGTTTAGTATTCTTCTTATGTTTACAATACTGAATAGCTCATTCTTACTGAAAGACATTTTCCTACTATATGTATGTTTAAATACCTTTTTAGATTTGAAAGAAATAATGTAAACTGTTTACTTTAAGGAATTCAGGGTTTGGGCTCCTACATGTAAGGATGGATGGATATGTATTTTAACTCATATCCGTTGCTTTTAAATGGAAGAATTTCTTTTAATATTGAAGGTTGTGAACAGTGAACTTAGGTGTGCAAGCATGGAAGTCTTGTCTGGAAGAATTACCCAAAACCTCCATGTGAATACAGAAGATTTTTCACATTTACTCATTTTATAGATTATAACCTATGAAAAAATTTGTAATTTGTATTCAGGTAAGTGTCATGAAAGTTGTGTTTTATACTGATTTATAGTCTCATCTTCTCCCTTATCAAAGGAAGATAGAAGGTTCTATCTCTAGAAAAGAACTCCCTTATTTCCCTTTTCTCGTTTATCAGAAAATGAGATTGCTCAGTAATGCTGATGCTCATTGCTTTGGCTCATCTGGATAAGAATGAAGTATGAAATTTCCAAAAATATTGTGTCCAAGTGACCTGGTAGAAGAAAAAAAAGCATTTCTGATTAAAACCCAAGACCAGTCAGGTATGCAAGACTGCATCTAATTTATGCATGCAGTTGCCATGACTATGTATGCGCATTGGATAATTGCTAGCACAAATGACTACTGGCATTTGCACACACATTTATCCAATTAGTATGTGCAATCAAAGTAATTTCATGCACAAATTAGCTGCACAATTGTGCATGCCTTCTGCACATGTAATTGTATGCCTAATTGGTCTGAAAGTCTTGTTCAAAATGTGTGTCTTGATTTTTATTGCAATACAACGTAAACAGCGAGTTTTATTTGCAGAAATGCAGATTTTGCATAATAATTAATGTTCAGAAATAACTCCAAACTCTTCTTACTAGATTTCACAAAATAAACATTTCTCTGTGTGCTGCCTGTAGGCAATGTGAGCTCACATTCTGTAAACTGAATGACAGTAGAAAATTCAACCTGCCTTGGGTTTTCAATAATCATGGCTTTAAATTAAAACCTTATCAATTATTCTATCCTTTATGTAGAAATAAGGCCACAAAATTGCACCGTTTTTGTTCCTTATGTACTACATGCAACATTAACAAATGCTTTATGAATGTTTGCACGTAAGCAATGTAAAAACCACAGTTTTATAGTAAAATAAAATGTATTAAGCACCATATTCATTCCATGTAAGTGTGAAAGCCTTATAGAAATTAATACTGGAATCAGTGAAGTCATAATTTTCTTTAATGTAATTATTCCACATTTGATCATGTGCTCAAACCAGGGCTTATTTATAAGTGAGTTAATTTGGTTTATAACCATATTTACCAAAAAAAATGTTTTAAATATTGATTTTAACAAGGAAATCAAAGAGTTTAAAAAAGAAGCCCTATTTTTTAAAAATTACCATGAAAATGGTAGATTTTGAGCAGGCTGTGTGAAGTAAGCGGCTAACAGAGAGAAACTTCCTGAACCTCTATAACATATCAATAGGGTTTTAATCTATGAATTATTTAATTGCCAAAGTTTTGTCGCCTCTTTTAATATTTCAAATAACACAGTACAGTGTTTTCTGTGTTTTGTCATCTTGCATCCAGTGGGAGGCAGGCATAGAAGAGGTTATAGATTGTGGCTTGGAAAATGTTTCAAGGTAATAACAGATACTGTCAGCCTTTGGATTTCCCTGGATTATTTTTTAAATGGTTTATTTGGTTTTCAAAAAAATTAGGTTTCCAAAACTAGCCCAAACCTTGCTTTTCCAAAAAGAAGAGCTCTTAGTTAAGCTCAGGGTATCAAGTAGAGGTAATAGGTCATCAGGCACTTATTGGCAGATAAGGGAAGCTGATAGTAATCTTCAGAGCTTTGCAGTATGAAAGAGCTTTCCTTCTCTACCTTTGATGTGCCCTAACCCTAAGGCCATCCTGGAGATAAAAGCGTGGAGAGATGTTTCTTGCTATTTTGTTAAAAGACACTGTTTATGCCACTCTCACATTGTTCAGAGTAATTCGGATAGCATGGCAAAGTTTCTGAATTCTCTTGATGGTCAGTCACTAAGGCAGCATTAGCAACATGCAGTAAACCAGCACCTCTTGGAGAAAGAATCCAGTTGTTGAATAAACCCCTGTAGCTATGGAAAAGAGCAGAGCCAGAGACCCTTCACCTGGCTCCAGCGGCTGTTCTCCTGGGTAGTTAGTATTAAGCCAATTAGTATTTGAGAGATGGAACATGGTACCTCCTCAGGCCACACTGCATGTAACAGGGAGCCTGCTTTAATGTGAGACTCTTCTTTGGCACTTGGACCAACAGGTTTAAGTTTTCTTGTGCTGCGTCCACTATTGCTGAGCTAGTGATATGAGTGTTGATGGCTATCAACCTGGCATCTTCAGTTTTAATCCTGAGAAGGATGCTTTGTTTGAAGGCATTTATTCATGCCTTTGTTTTTAATAAAATGAAAGAATTAATAAAAAGAATCCAACCTATTTGAAAGCTAAATTGTAGAGTTCAACGTTTTTCATTTGGGCAATGTTTGTATAAGCACTGTTTATTTTCTTATGTTAATACATGATAATGAAGGTAAGACTCTTGTAGGACAGGCTCCTGCAATCTGAGTATGGGTAACCGAATTTCAGAGTGACAGAGACAGGCATTTATGCTGTTTGTTACATTTACACAGGAAGTTTCCAGTGCACTTAAGCAAACTGAAAGCAGAAAACAAACCACAGCTCACCACAAAAGCAACTAAAAACCAACCCCAGAGGACTATGGGTGAATGTCCTCTCCTTGTAACAGACTTTTTGTATAGTACCCAGCAAATGTCTCATCTTGCAGGTTGTCACCCAGAAAAAGCAGTGCAATTATTGGGGTTTTGAGCTACACAGGACTAGTATTTTTTTAGGGCTACAAATGAACTGTCCATGTGTTGCAAATATTGCTTCTCTTGGAAAAGAGGCAAATGTAAACATGGCTCCCAATTCTGCTTTTCCAGCAATTCATTGTGGTTTGGTGTATATCCCTCTGTCTCAATTTATTTGTCAAATGAGATTCATAATGTAGTTTTCTGTTTTGAGAGAACTGGGTGTATAGGTAACTAGTACTTACAAGAAAACTGTTAGCAATAAATTCTACATAAAAGACCACAAGAGAATGGACAACTCTATACTCAGTTTCTGCATGGAGTAAATAAAGTAGGGAATTTCATACAGACTTACAAAGACTGGGAGAAATACTGAATATTTGAGGGAGCATGCTTTGTCTTCTGCTCTAAATAAGGGGCAAAACAGCATATGGTCACATAAATATGGAATAATGATGTGTACACACCGGAAAGTTAAATCATTGTATCTGATGCAGTATTAACCTGCTGCTTAGGTTTTCTTTTGAATAATTTATTGTAAGAAAATTAAAAATAACTCTTTGTATGTTTAGGAGTCCTTCAATATGTATGAAAAAAAAAGGGGGGGGGAAGGAGGGGAAAATAGCAACTTCTGGGGGTAGGGAGGACTGTCTGGAGACAGGTGGGCAAACTGTGGGCAAATTGTGGGAAAATTTCTAAGTATAGCCTTGTATCTTTGGGTAATTTCTGGTCCTTCGTTGGTCCTGCAGCTCTATAGAGCCTTAATTTCCCTCTCCCAAACCCTGGCCCAGTTTTGTATGCTCTTTCTCAGTAAATCAGTGCTTCTGTTTATTCCTATATTTATTAGTTGTATATTAGTAGGAAAGTAGGCAATCCCTTGCTGTTTTGCTTTTGCTGCTCTTTCAAGTTCTGCAGCAGAGCTGGGTTCCCTGCAGCAGAGCTGGGTTCCCTGCAGCAGCACTGCCTCACACTGACACCTGCCGGGAAGGGGCCAAAGCCGAGCAGAGCTGGGTCTTGGCATCACGGGTCCCCGGCTTTTAGGGGACCATGCTCTGTTTCTCAAAATACATGGCAGAATCATAGCTAAATCCAAATTCACTCAAATTATCACTTGTTTTGGCAACGTATGTATAAGCAACAAGTACAATGTAGTGTATGAATGATGCTTCTGGAGTGAACTGAGAGAAAAAGCACTAATTTCAGAGTGACATAAGTTAAAAACACACAGCAGCATAAAATTTAATTCCTTGTAAACTAAGGTTAAACAGTATGCTACAGATTTATCACTGTCTTCTACACCACTCAGTATACCTTTTCATATTATTTGCTTTTTACTTTCATTACTTTACTTTTCTTGTGCATTAAAGTGATTATAATTAAACACAACCTACAAGGGTACTTTTAAAATACTTAAGTAGGTAGGGGGTGAAGAGCTTAATTTTACACTGATGTTTGTGACTATCTGCTTTGGTGGTTGGTCTGTTGATTTGTTCAGGTTCTTAAATGGCTAAAAATATAGTAACCTGAGCTTTGTTGAGTGTTTAGGTGAGATAGATGTATTATGCCTAAAATGGCTTAGATGTTATTTGTCTGCCCATGGTAGACAGGGTGATTTATTTTGTTTTCTGTAGCAGCATTTCAAAGTAATTTGCACTGGTTTAGATAACTCACTGATAGGCTGAGCATAGATGAAACTAAATTTTCCCTTTGATATTCGTAGAGAATTGAAAAACATTCAGTGCATTTACCTACCCCTTGCAGAAATAACTATAAACATCTGATGATGAAATTAGTTGCACAGTCTGTTAACTGAAGGGACTAAAGTATAAATGGGGTTTTGACAGGAAATCAGCAAAAAAAATATTAGGTTACATAATATAAAAAACCCACTTCTCTGTTGCATTATAAGCCGCAGGTAGCAAGTTCTTTATACAAGTATATGCTCTGTATCTCCACGAAAAAAGCATAGTAGCAATCAGAAATCCTTGATGCAGCTCTTGAAATCAAGTGTTTTGTGGATAACACAGTAAAAAGTAGTTGGACGAAACAGGATATGGGGAAACCACTCTCTAACTTTTAAAATAACAAATAGTGAGAGTCAAAGTGTATGAAAAGATAACTGAGGGCAAAATTTTATTTTAATTCTTTAAATATAATTGTCTTGAATGTTAAAAATACATGAACCAGGAATTATTTATTACAAAACAGCAATGAGCATTACATAGATATTCTGTCAAAGCAGAAAAATGAAGCCACTGAGTTGTCCATCTCTTTTCCCCTCTATACCCACAGACACACAGCCCTTTGGGCTGACTGTGCTGCTCCCACTGAACAGCATCCTCATCCCTGGAACCCTTCCCACCACAGCACTGAAACCAGCTTGCAGTAGCTCCTCACTGTGCTCTGTGTGTACCTCACAGATTGAAACTGAATTAACAGGGAATAAGAGGACTCCTATACCTTGGAGTCTTTTTTGCTTCCTTTACTTACAAATCAAAGAACTAAAAATTAGCAGATGAGTATTATAGTTTAGCTTTTAACTTCTCATGGACCATATCTTGATAAGAAATTATCATCATCCTGTAATGCCACTGCTTGCAACATTTAGTTAAAGTCCAGTTGCTTAAGTCCTGTTCTCATTCACTTGTGAAAATACATGTAAAGCAGGAATCCTTCCAGTTATCCAGAGATGAAGTTTTCCTTATTTGGAACAGAAAATTATGATGTTAGCTGCCTCTATCACTGCTGACTGTGCTTCTTCAAATGAGTCATCTCCTACCCCTGAGGGAACACAGCAAATCCTATTTCTTTTTGCTTCATTTTAAAAGTGTTTTGGGAATGCTTAGCACAGCAAAAGCCAGCCTGCTTGCACTGGTAGAACTGGGAGCATTTTAATCCTACATTCCATTTGACCAAAATCTGTTCTTTTGTAATCCACTGCATAGCAGAATAACTAGATGACTGCAGATGCTGCAAGTGATGAAACCATGAGTTGCCTCTAGGCACATTGATTAAAAATCTTAACAATAGATAGAACCCTGTATATGTAGCGTGAACTGTTTTCTGAGAGACAATAAGACAGCACATGCTGGCCTGAACAGGAAGCTTGCACGTGCTTTAGTTCATGTACAAGGTTTTATTTGGAGGACTGTGATTTCAAAATACAGTAACTTCTAAACATGTAAAGCCTAACTGTAATGTCTTAACAAAAGAAAGCTCACACTGATACAGAAGAATGGTTTTGCTGCAAGTAGGTACTGGAGGTTTTGTTAGAGTACTATAGCTGTTGAGAGGGAGCAGACCCTTACTTGTGGTATTTATGAAATACTTTTTTCTATATTTGAATTATAAGACAAAATGTAATTTCAGATGTGAAAAACTATAAGGTGCATAATCATGATTGCAGAAAAGACTAAATCATTAGATTGTACCATAGGTGTTTGTTAATGTTTTAGTTTTGTCTCTTATTGCATGAACTTATTGTAGATTGTTGGAACAATCTGCAAATCCCAAACTCCTGGTTATCAGAAGCTAGGGAAGAGTGCCTGAGGAAATACTACATTGTCTAACCTCTTACACTCTTTCCCTAAGGATTTGTTACTAGAGCTCATAAAGACAAGGTACTCAGATGCAACCTGACAGTTCTTTAATGCCCTTGTTTGATTGATTGCACTAGTTCCTGGAGTTTAATTCTTGGAGCATGGAATATAGGTTTCAGGGGCTTGGATACAGATGGCTGCCTGACCCCTTAAGATCCAGAGCCTAAACAGAGACATGGCCAGAACAGAAATAAGTGGGTTTCTTTTAGTACCTAAGAAAATGGCTGAGGTACTAACACGAGCTGAAAACTGACTGTTTCATCTGAGAGTCTCATGTCCAGGTT
The DNA here is from genome assembly GCA_002631895.1 of Agapornis roseicollis. Lineage (NCBI taxonomy): Eukaryota > Metazoa > Chordata > Aves > Psittaciformes > Psittacidae > Agapornis > Agapornis roseicollis. The sequence continues at coordinate 30,217 of NDXB01000675.1, read as the reverse complement.
ACATTGTGGTGGCTGTGTTGCTAAATCAGTTCTGTCTAATGACAGGTGATAGCAACCCCTTCACTATGCCTTCTTGCTTTCTTCCTTTCTCTGCTTTCTTGGATCATATTCTTCACTTTGAATGTCATTTACAATCCCTCTCCTTTTTGCTGAGCTGGAGGTTAGTATATTTAGCACTTTTCTTTTTAAAAAGAGAAAGGTGTCACATGAAAAATATGCGCCTTTTTTTGCTTATCCTGAATGTATTTCTGCTGTCAGCTTTTGCTCTATTACTATTTAAGCAGCGTTATTTTTCTTTGCAGGAAAAGAACAGTAGAGGGAGGTGTTCTCTAACTTTCTTTCTAGCAGCTGTTCTGAAGTTTGTAGTGAAAATCAGCTTTACCATGTGATTTGGATGATATCTGAATACAGCTATTTCATTGTGCCTTAAACCTTCTGTGTCTGAAAACAAAAGCTGAAAGACTGTTGGAAGTGTCCAAGATACCTACCATATGCTTTGGGACTGAATTTGAGTGTGTTTATTCAGACACTTGGAAGGCTTTATATACATTTTTGAAGGGAGGCAGTTCTGGTTCTGTAAGTTCAAAAACATCATACCAAGGTTGACTTTAAGACATACATTTTAATGAAACTGATTTTGGCTAGAAACTGTGTTTTCTAGATTTTGAGTCTCTTGAGGGAAATAATGTGATCATTGTGATTATTTATAAATTTGCTTTTAAAATTCAGATTGATTTTTGAAACATAATTCCAAATTTTGGCTTCTTTGTGGCTTCTTAGGGTTAGTTTCTGTATACCTGTTCTACATCTCTGGATTTACTGAGTTATGATTCTTTTCCCTCTTTATTACTGTCCTTTTCTGTTTCCTTTTCCTTTCATTCTCCCAGCAGTCCTGTGCATCCTTTTCCCTTCATCTTGCCCACACTCTGTCTTTCCTACAATATCCCTGCATTAACATGGTTAATGTTATGGAAACATTAGTTTTCTAATGTTTTAAACTTATGAAAACATAAGTTTTCTTTTTTGGACACTCCCTATTTCAGAGATTGTGGTCTCATCCTCTCTCACCTGTCCTGTCCCTGCCTTCTCTGCCTTTGTGCCCATTTGCTATCCTCTGCTGTGCACCATTTCCCAAAAGCAAGGGCCCTCAGTTTCAGTGTGTTGGCAACCACTCCATACTCAGATTCATGCTGCTTTCTCTCTCCCATCTCCTGTATTTCCTAACAACAGGTTTACTTTCACTGAACCTTGAAGAAAACAGCATTGTGTTGTTGAAAGGGGTGTATCCCAACAAAAACACAAGGACACAGTCTAGCCATCTTGAGCAAAATGGTATCAGAAAAACTGTGATAGTTTGTGATAAGCAAAATATTTACACTGCAGTGTTGATAAAACTGTGTCTGCACACCTCGTGTAACCAGAAAGGTAACTTCGGACGAGTTGCTTTTCTGGATGTCAGTTAGTGGATGAAAATAGGTTTTGTCATAATGGACATATGGATTCCTTGCCATCCATTTCCAAAAGGATCCTTGTGCTCTCAGTAACCTCATTTGTAAAATGTGGGAACAATACCTCCTGCCTTCGGTGGTATTGCTCAGTAATTGGGCCTTTGAAGCATGTTTTTTTGGCTTCCATCCCAGTGCACCTGTGCCATGGTGAAAGGGCATTTGATGGGGCTGTTTGTCTCCGTCTCTCAAACTGCTGCTGTGTTGGTCAGACACTTTCCCAAGTGGGGAGCCATATGTCACAATTGCTTATGTTTGATGGCTTTGATTAGGCATTTTTCTTTCAACTAAATGAAAATTGTCAGATTTTAAATGGAAGTATTACGAGTGTCCATTCGTGGGTAAAAGCCAAAGTCTGTAGAACCTGTGAAGTAAGCAGGGAGTAAAATGGGCACAAAATTTGAGCCCAAGCAGTACATCTAAGTATTAACTTTTGATAATAGCATGGAATTGCATACCCATAATGAGTACAATGGACTTCTATAGATTAGCCAATTACTACCTTTCTTACTCTTTTTCAGAAGATAGAGACAAACTATTTGTTAGCCTTCCTTATTCTGCAAGCTATGATTTGCTTTATATGCAAATTATAGTGTGACATTTATTTTCATTTATGTTCTTTCCTGTGTGGATGTTTTTACACAAAGACATTTAGGACATGTTCCCTTGTTAATGTGGGGGTATGGAAGTATGAAAACTGTTAGTACACGGATGCTATTCATCTTGCTAAATTTATAGCAAAAAAAGTGAAATTAGCATTTTCTTCCAGTCTTGGGTCACATTTTAAACTCATTAGTGTTGTACTGTTCTCAGGATGGGGCTGGGGAGAAGTGCAGGTTCCTAAAGCATCGCTTCTCACAGGAGGAAAAAGTTTAGATGAAAGCTGTTTGCAGCATGGATAGCATAAAGATTCATGCAACTTGTACTTAATTGATAGAAAGTATCTATAGGTACCTTTTATAGAAAAGTGTCTACTGCTTGCTGGGGTATTTTCCATTAACAGAAGTAAAAAAAAACAGTGGTCAAATGTGCTAGGAGTGAATGCTTACTAGTTTAGAAAGAACATTGCATTATTTTGACTTCTAAAATTCAGCAGAGCAAGGCCTATAATGCTTGCTTGCTAACTGACAGCTGAATGAGGATTATTAAGGACCAAGACTGTATTGCCATAGAATTTTCATGTGCAGTTATTTAATTTAGGATTGTACTTATCACGTCTAGTTGATACAAGTAATGTTAATTGTATTATACACATACACCTTTCTACACAGTTTCTATTTGCACCCAGAATTTAAATGTCATTAGGGAAAATAATTTCAGGTCAGCTACTTCTGCGTGCCTTCCTGGTATGTAAATGGCATTTGACTAATGTGAAAAATCTGATAACAAACACAGCAGCATCAACGGTTGAATTAAAAATCCACCCCCTAGAATGAGTTGCAAAGCTTAAATGAGGGAAACCAAGCTGCTGTTTTGTCCTGTATGTAGTACAGTAAACTTCTTTTTCATTTCGGTGATATTTCTTTGGAATCTAAAAGTTGTTTGGTTTCTTACAGTAAAAACTATCAAGAACAGAGTTTTAACTATGTCTTTCCCTAGTCTGTGATAAATTGGGGTTTGTGTTGCATTAAGTGCAGTTCATTTCAGAAGACTTAATGAGGACCTTCACAGTAATGTCAAATTGTGAACGAATGGGCTCATGAACGAATGCTTACTGCCCAGCTAGCTGGTAGGTGAAGGCTTTTTAATCTCACAATTTGGTTAAAGAGGAAAAAGATCTTGGATTTGAGTGTAGCTTACTAGGAGGGTCCTGTTTGGACACCAGAATTGTAAAATCTGCATAAAAGAAGCAGTTTCAGTGACTCAGCTTGTGGCCACAACAGTTGCTACTTATCCATTACTGTTGGCTGTGCCTGCACGTGGTTAATTGCTTGAGGTGGACTTATACTCAAGTCTCACTCCAAGAAAGTGTAAATTCATAACCTGACTAACAACAAGCACTGGACCAAAAAAGCTGCTCAGTTTAAGACAGTAAAGAAAGATATTACAAGTATCCCAAACATCGCATGTGTAGGAACTCTGGAACCTCAGTCTCTGGCACATGTTTGTTCCACATGTCTGTCACATTGGAAAGTGGGTTTTATGACAAGTCAGCAGGACATGTCATTTAAGTGTTGATTTTTGTGGAATAACATTTGAAAGTGAACAGGCTTGCCATTTGCTGAAGTATGTTTGAATGACAGCTGTTCTGTTTTCCTAGATTTCAGCAAGAAAATTAGCTTGAAGTTTTCAGGAGCTAAATCTGTCAGCTTTTTGATGCAAAGGAAATTTGAAGGGCTGGAGCACTGACAGCAGCAGGGTAGAAGCATAGTTACAGAATGAAAATCAGAAATAAGTACAGATTTACTTTGCACTTTAATTTACATTCTTGCTGTATTTGAGAGCCCAAAGCAGAGTAGGGGTACTATAAGGCCACTGCTAGTAAAAATATTTTCACAAGGCTGTTGGGGGTATGTAATCTACCTTCCTCACTACATCACTGAAGGCTGGAGTTAGCACAGAACTGAGAATTGAAGGCAAAGATAGTATAGCTGTGGTTGTGCATCCTCAACAGAGGGACCAAGCTGGAGCCTATCCTGCATATTGCACTTGGCATTGGTTTATGACACTTATATGTGTGATGGTAATCCTTACCATTCTCAAAACTCTCAGTGTCTGGTGCATGGTTATAAATTAATGCTTTGGGTATCACATCTTTGTTTCTGCAACTGCTTCTAATGAAGTTCTCTGTGTGAAGATTTTACTTAAATTCTACTTTTCTTTTGATCTTGCTGTTAGTATTTGAAGTTGACTGATATTTATCACTGTGTTCTCACTACCTGCCTAGTTTCCCTGGTGCATACCCCATGGCCTTCTTGCTTAATGCCGAACTGGCAAAGATGCTGGCAAACGTATCATAGACAAGCTGATGAAGTCAGACTAATGACTTAGGCTGGGTTCTGAACGTAGAGCTTTTGCCATTTTGGTTGAGGTATTTTTCTGTTTTTATTTTCTTTGGGAGGGGTAAAGGGGGTTACACCCAACAAAACCTCTCGGCATGGAAGCAGCTACTAAGCTAGCAAAGCTAGTCTGGCAAACTTTAGCTTAATATTTGGTAAGTATTCAGTGACACATGATGGAGGCCTTGAGCAAGTCAAATGAGTATTTTAATTCATAGGTTTTAGTGTGTTTCTCCTACTGTTAGGTTACTCTTTTGAAAAGTGGCTGTATTTTACTGTCAGTATCATTTTAAATGAAATAGTGCTCATTTCAGGATAAATGAAAGGGAAGTGTTACCGTAAGACAAATCTGTGATAAGTGTTCTTCTGTTGGTACAGATGGCATCTGTGTATTTTTATCACTACAAATCACTCACAGTTCGAGTCATACTTAGTCCAATATCTTGCTTTATGTTTATTAAAATAATCACATTTTTAGATATGATATTAATCACTCAGTTCTTTGGAAACATTTGGATTGGTAGATGAAAACACATATTTATTTTGAGAAAGCAAATTATATAATTTTCCACATATTTGTAAATCTGGAAATAATAAACTTTATTGCAAAGCAGTGAATTAGTAAGCTGTAATCTGATTTGTTAGCCTTATTTTTCTCATACATGATTTATCAGCCATAAATTGCAACTGCATGACTGATAAATTGGGACTTTGAATAGTACCGGTAAATGCACTGGGGACAGTTACCTACATTTAAATACATACTGTATTTTTGATTGTTTTCTGTTTTTTGGTTTTGGGTTGTTTTTTTTTCCAAAGTCTCGGTCTGTTGGTAAGATTCCTCAGGAAGTCTTGCATTTGTTTTTTGTACTGTTATGATTGCATTCCAGCTCTGAACTGGTAATTCCACAGCTGTGCTAGCTTAGAGGGGAGGACAGCAAGTTTTTAAAGGGTAGGTTTTCAGATAGAATCATAGAATAGTTGGGGTTGGAAAGGACCTTAAGATCCTCTAGTTCCACCCCCCCTGCCATAAGCAGGGACACCTCACGCTAAACCATGCCACCCAAGGCTTCATCCAACCTGGCCTTGAACACTGCTAGGGATGGAGCACTCACAACCTCCCTGGGCAACCCATTCCAGCATCTCACCACCCTAACAGGAGACAACTAGTTGGATCTAATAGATTTGGATCAAACTGCCTTTTAATTTCCCTTCTGGGGATTGCTGGTTACTTTGTTAGTATAGCCAAAACAGTTTACAGACTCTTTTGCATTATACTGGTTACCTATGCTCCAGAGATGCCCACTCTCAGATTAGGAGTGCCCTGTCCTTCCAGCCCCTGAACCAAACCCATAACATGGAATGGGCAAGCAGAGCCGTAAGTGCCTACGTGCCCCTGCTCTTCACTGTATCTGGTGAGTTCTTCTAACTTGTACTATAATGTCTACATACAAATGGATTGTGAATCCCTATAATAATATTGGCAGTGTTCCACATAGCAGTAGAAATGAACTGTGGGTTGTGCTCCACTTCATCTTTACAAAATGGTAAAGAGGGAGCAAATTAGCTCCAAGCTTTCCAAACTATGAGCCTGAAGGAGAACAAAAAGGGTAATTTCTTCGTTCTCTCAAATGAAAACCAGTTGCCCCCTGCTTTCCTCAGGATATGTGAGGGAAGCGGGCCTGCTTGTACAGAAGATGTGAAGTGATGCCAACTGGTTATATAACCTATGTGACCTGATCAAGATAGACAACTTCTGATTTAGTTACTGGTGTTTTCATAATTAAAGCAGTTTTCCTGTTCTGAACCTCAGCATTTACCCAGTTGAATTAACTTGTAAGGAATGGTATTCATACTATGAAATATTTAAATTCAATTAAGATGTAGCCAGATTAATTTTGCACCAGTAACATTTATTGAAAAGTGAAAAAAAAATGTGTGTTTCTGCAGGCAGACACACCCGACCTAACCAGTTCCAAATTTGTACACACTTGCATTAGCAAATTGTAGCTTGCTTTGCTCAACTGAAGTATGAGTCACAAAGATATCAAAGAAAATAACATCCAAAATTCCACTTTAAGGGTAACACATAATTATATAATTGGTTGACTCAAATGAACAGTTGTGTTCATAAGCAGAATTATCTTGAATGACCTTCTGTCTAAATACGTCTTTGCAAAAAGGGCCAACACTTGCTAACTGTGTTTGTGTGAACCCTCGGAACATGTCAGCAGAACTGTTCAAAAGGCAGGGTTACAGTCAGGATAGCTTCAGCAGTGCTGAGATACTTGTGTGTAAGAACATGGGAGGTGGGCTTTTGTATTTCTTTCTTTGTTCCTGTAGTACATATAACAAATGCATTTTACTGTTAAATAATCTGGATGTACCAGGAGAACATGACATTTGTTTTTATGGCATAAAATACAGCTTGAAAGAGTTTCCTGCCTTCACTTGACTGGTAAAATTCAGTTGCCTCTCCAGTGGAGAACAGGCAAATTTTTCACTTGCATTGTTTGGTTGGAAGTAATTCCATTAACTTCAGGGCAGTCGCTCAGTATTTACTGCCATGCAACTGAGTTCAGAGTGTGCCCCCTCAGACAGGGAAACACTCAGAAAACAACTGTGAGAAGATCAAGTTGCAGAAGATTGTAATGAGGAGAAAGGAATATTCCAGAAAATAATTTGCCTAATCTATTTTATAAACTCATATTTAAACATCCATACATTTATATTTACGTATTTACACATCATAGAAAAGGGGACATCAAAAGTCAGCCAATTCAGCCACTGTGATGAACTGGGATCAGCTTTGCCTAGAGCATGTTACGTGAGAAGCGATAGTTTACTATTAGGACTTGCTGAAATGGAATTCTGCTCTTTGTAATGAAGTGCAGGCAGAAGATATAAATGTTTTACCTTGAGTAACCTATAATTCATGACAGAACTTGAGAGAAAAAAGGATGATCCCATATACACACATTTTCCTATCAGCTAAGAATCTTCACTGTCTTACCATTATAATGATGGATCTATCATGCTTTACCAACTTCCATACTCAAATGGGGGTAGGGGGTGTTTGGTAGAAATGGCTTATAATACCTTACATATTGAGGTGTTATTAATGTTTAGAATAAACCTAAATTTATTAAATATACAATAATATCCATGTTTGTAAACAGGAATTAATGTCATTAAGAGATAATTTGATATGTATATAATTAAGTAACATTCTCTGCTGGAATTATAGGCATTGTACTTCCTATAGTGGTTCAAATTTCATCAATATTAAAATGCAAAAAGAACACCATGCAGTTGTATGAAACTGTAATTCTTAAAAATCATTTATAAGATGGAGTTATTTTCCTGACTAAAAACATCATTTGGCTTTGTGTATTATAACAACTTGCGTTCAATCTGGAAGGAAGTGCTGGAGCTATAGGAGCAAAATATTAAGGTACTATTGTGCAATTCTTCTGGAATTTCTCTGCTTAACAATAAATGTCAGACATGTCTCGTAATTCCCTTATGAGAGTGTTACCTCAGTAAGGTACTTTTTCAGTGTATTTCTTTACTTTCTCCTTTTTCCATTTTATCAACCAATACAAGATACCAGCTTGCTCTTTAATAATGTCATGATGTAATAATATTATATGTCCCAGAAAACACAATAGGAACTCCATACGAAAATACTGTATAATAATTTCTTGCACTTGATTGTAAGTCTGGAGCAAGTCTAAATCAAAAATAATCTTATTTAATTCACATGCATAAAATATTACTAGATTAACAAACCAGAAATTGCCAGATACAAGAGAGAAGTCGTTTGCCCCACATCTGCAGGAATGCACTCAGTGAATTGGTAAGGCAGATGGTGCAATTTTTCTACCAAATTCTGCAAGATTGCTAATGCAAGGTTTCTCCCATCTGTAGCTCATTGTAGTGAGACCAGCTGTTCTTGTGTTTATTTTGACCACATCCATTTCATAATTGCAAAATTAATCTCTTGGGTTTGGATTTGATCCAAATTCAAATTTGTAAAACAAAAATAAAATGGCAAACTGCAACACCAGATCTACCCTGCTTGTCACTCCCCTTTGAATGCAGTGGCTCTTACACTTCATATTATGGCTTGACTCATCTGTGAATGTGGATGCACACACAAAAATACAATCTGAACTACTTTTTAACTGTGGTGTTACAGTGTGTATACATAGCAACAGGTTATACAATAACATTAGTTAATAGATGTTATTAAAGCAAGGTTTTATGTATCTGTCTCAGTCATCATGTAAGAAAGACATTTAATATAGGGAATAAATGTATTTATAAGTATTATGTGATTTAAAAATACTTAAAGCCTATAATAATCTGTTGTTTGCTAGGATTATAACCGGATTTTACTACTCATATTTGTGTGCATAGGCTCAACTGCTTGAATACCATGACTCACTCCACTGGTAGGTGAGTACCATCTTTCTTCCTACATCTTGTTGGTGGTTTCTTGGCAAGTATTTTCAAATGCAGATGCCTGGCATTAATTAATGGGCCTAATCTTCAGATGTAGTAGCTTGAAATTCATGTTGCATTAGGGACATTGAGTATTCAGTATTCAGTAGTATTCAGTAGTTTTGAGTATTCAGTAGTTTTGAATGTCATATTACTGGCTTGGAATATTAAATAATTGCCATCTTTCCTACTAAAGCTTAAAAATGTAATCTGTGTTCATTTAATTTCTTTGACATTAGCTACTGAAGAAAGGGAATATAGCAGACTGAATAGTTAATCCAGGGACTGGTTTACGTTTTTGATAATGCAACTTGTTCTGCAGTGGCAATAGACAGGTTACAGCATGCCTATAATTATATATCATATAAACACATTACAGCAGTAGTTTCTATAGGCACCGTTCCAGGAACAATCTGGGGCTGTTCTAAATAACAAATATAACACCACTGCAAAGTGTGGGAAACAGTGCATAACATCAGTAAAAACGCTCATGCTGGTTGGACTATCATTGGGCTGTTCTGCACATACGAATACAAGAAAAAATAATTAGTTGCAGATTGTTAGGAAGCAGTTGGAAGTAATTGTTTTGCCAAATTGGTAGTCTTGGAGATAACACCACATTCAGTAGAAAATTTGTTACTGGCACAATTTAGCAAGAATATATGAGAGAGAGGTTAACTGAGTGCCTGTTCTCTAAAATGATTGAAAAAGGCCTTTTTTTGAGAAAGCATCTCTTTCCTCCTATTCATTATGTCTTGTCTAATTGCCAGCTGCTGAGCTAGTTGATATTTCAAGTATATAAAAGGGAGTGATGGACATGTATGTAGAATATGTGGAAGCATTTTTGGTTGATTACATGGACCAAGCTGGGAGATACTAGCAGCTCTTTGTGACTGCACTCCTGGTTTGTTATTCTGCATGAGTTCTCCTATGGCAAGGTGGCTCCTGGAGTTCAGTCATTAGCTTACATTATAGTTCTACATTCAAACATAAAATACACGTAATGGTTTCTTCTAACAGTTCTTCTCTACTACTGCTTAAATCTTTATGAAGTACAATTGGAACATAACAGGTACTTTTCTATTCCAAGAACTTTTCATAATGGTCTAAGAAGGATTTCCTAACCAGTAATAAGGATATCACTGGTGGGTTTTGCCCATGTTGGAAGTGGCTCACTAAAAACCAAACATACAAAACCTCAAAACAAAAGAAATATGCTTTAAATAAATGCCTATTACATATGCTGCAAGGGATTGAAAATGCACAAGTTAAAAATATATCATCCTGTCATCTTACTCATAACAGGAACAGCATATCCACAGCATGTGGATAGGGTTTCAGTGTGGCTCAGGTGGACTGTGCTGACCCTTTTCTATGAACCACACATAGGTTCCAGCATGGTGTCAGTGCTGACTGCTCAGAAAGCCACTGAAAAGCAGATACAAAGCCTGCAGTAGTGAACTGCTGAGGTCCATCAACTTATCCTTTCTTTTCCACTGCAAGTTCTTCCAAAACCTGAACTTTTTTTTTTTTTCCCCTAGTACAGGAATTATATCAAAACTGATCAAATGCATTAATTTACATTCCTGACATCTTTTTATTGTTTCAGTGGTTTACTCAAAAAGTCTGGGGGATAGGACTTCCAACACCCACTTATTGAAGGACAGTTTATTTTAGAATTACCATACTGCAGAAGAAAGGAACATATATATCTAATGCAGTTCCTTAAGTAAGAAAGGAAAATGGTGTAAAAATCCAACAATAAAAGCTAAGATTCTTATTCTGGGTCTGCAGCTAAAACATTATGCGTTGTGATGAATCATTTAACATCCTTTTCCTTAGTCTGCCTCCTGTAATATGGTACAAAACAACAGTTTTCCATGAATGTGTACTGACGAAAAAGAAAGAAAATTATTTCGCATCTTTATAAGGATACACAGATGCAATACAATGGCACAGTATGGTCATTGTTTTGTATAATGAATAGAAACTATGGGTTTCTTTGTACAGTTTCTCTTTAAAGAAAGAAATATATCTCAGGATATATTCAGAGAAAATATTTTGGGCAGTACTTACGGATTAGAAGAGCTCATCTGTAACAGCTTTTAGAAACATTGGGCATGTGATCTTGGCTTGCTCTCAGAATAACTTTGATGCTTATCATTCTTATTACTATTATTATTTTTGTATAGATGATTAAATGTCATAACACTTGGAAATTAATGTCCTATTTAATTACAATAGAAGGACAGCTGTTAGGTGTAGTGATGACTGTTCTTTATTTCACCGTCTTTGAAGCTTAACTCCACCCAACAAAGCTCCTTCTTCCTGATTTATACCCATAATTTCCTCTGTAAAATGCTTGCACAAGATCAATGGGTATTGCCGTCCATTCAAAACACCACCAGGGTTACAAATCAAAACTGTTTGAGTCACAGTAAAATTGCCTCGTCACTTATCTTTCCCAATGCTTTGGGGTAAGGTAATTCTGGAATACTTACAATTGTGCTCTAGTCTGCAATGCAAGTTACATAGCATGGTCCATTCTATTGTTCTAGTGTTACTGGACTATAAATATCTGAATCATGAAACTAAGCAACATACGAATATTTGTGAATTTTCTACATAAATATCTTTCAGGTAATTTCTGTCAGGTCAGTTATTTTTCCTTTGTGTTGTATTTTGCCCAGTCATTGGCCCAATTAATAGTGACAAGGCTTCTTCAAATGCAAGATTTATTTTCTCATTTTTATTGTATTCTAAGAATCCAAGAACCACATAACTTCTATAAATACAAAACTGATCTCAATGAAAGACGTAAAGACTATTATAATTACAGTGATGCTCTAGGTTTCAGTTACTGTGTAAGAAGACTCGGTTAGCACATACAACTTTTGGAGGTAATGAACTCTGCATTTTGCAAAAAAGTTCTAAATTCTCGTGAAAGTAATTATGGCATCATGCTGACCTTTATTTTGCATATAAAGGTTTTGAATCTCAAATCTGAAATGAAACTGCATCCTCTTTCCCATTTTGAAGACAGCAAGTTGGTATAAAGGACTCTAATGCTGCGATGGGGCTCTTGCTGTGGTTTTGTAACAAAAGATGATCGTTCCTGGTTTAACAGTCCCTTGTAGGTCACTCCCAGCGGAAAGGTAACATCACATGGAACCACATAATCTATCCAGTACAATCAGCCCTCAACCATCCTGTCTGGCCTAAGGTAGTTTGTAGCTTCTTGGGCAAAGCCAAACAGCTTCCAGGCTAAGTGCAGGGATTTCAGGATTCTTCTGAGCAGTTTTGCAACCCCTGACTAATTCTAAATGAGTGTGTTTGGTTTGTCTACCAAGGTAGCTGATTTCTGCTTTTGGTGCTCTTTCAGGTATTACTAGAGAGAGTCTGTTCTGGTTTGGTTTAGTTTTATTGAAGTGGATTATTTCTTAGGTATTATTAACTTTGTTGTCTTACATTCTTTAACCTATGAAAGGAAGTTGAGTTTTTCTCTCTGTTCACCACAAACAGTTCTAGAAATAACAATTTTAAGTGTCAGCAAGGGAAATTCCAGCTAAATGCGAGGAAAATAATCTGATGGCAACAGTTAAACATTGGAATATATTGTCTACAGAGGTTTTGCTGCTGCTAGAAAGGGACCAAAAAACATTAAGAAGCATTTAAGCACAGCTCTGTATTGAATGACCTCTTCAGGTCCTTTCTTCTACTACTGTTGATGAATCTAGGAAAAAAATGAAGTGTGCCTCATTCCTTTTCAGCCTCACAGAGACTTAGATTTCTTTCCTTGTCAAGACAGAAGTTATGACCCTGACATGCTTTTATTCTGTTGGTGTATTGGTTTATTGCCTGTTCAGTTTGTGTGGCTTTGAGAAGCAGGTTTTGCATTGTACGCAACAAAGATAATCATGATGCTTTGCAGTTCTCTTTCAATTTTCTTTTTAGACTGACAAAGCATCTTTACAATATGAGTTAAATTATAATGGTCATTCTTACAGGCTTGAACTGTCATATCCATAAAAAATACACCATCATATGTAAGTCCTCACAGAAATGTAACTGGAGCAGAGACAAGTCTTGCATCCTTAAAGTTTTGTCCCTCAAAACTCTGGTTAGTTGGGGAAAAATACCCAAGCTCTTAACTCTAAGAAGCTATATTGCATTTTCCCTTAAAGCATATATTATAGGCAAATTCAGGGTTAATACTTAGAACTCTGAAATTCTCACCTGTAACAGTTTCTCCAAGATGTTTAATTCACTGGGAGGAGGGAATGGTAGTTAAGCTCATTTGACAGAGAGAGCTTTCATATGTCCGAAATCCTAGAATGAAATTCTTCGCACATGTTTATGCATTTTGTGAAATCAGAGGTCTTTGTGCTGTGTTTACTGAACAGCTTTTGTGAGATATAAATACCAGCACATTCTGGTAACATTTCTAACAAACAGAATGGTCTACTCAATCCCAATATGGTCCTGTGTTAGAGCAGATTGGACAGTACACTTCAACGATGGGAAATGCATTTAAATTTTATCCAATGGCCTGTACTGTTTATAAATTTAGATACATTGTGGGTGTATAGAAGCTGATTGTATAGCTTTATTCATTACATGCTTTATATCAAGTTTTGGCTTCTATTCTGTTCAATGATTGCACATTAGTCTTCTACATCTTTGCCACATGAAACTTCCTGCAGAACTAGTTTGAACTAATAACGCCTGCTGAAAGAATATTCTTTCTTCTGTCTCTGTCATTAGGAAAACTTACTGTTGATAGTTGATGATTTTCCAGTACTCTTCCCAGTTCATAAAACTACAAACTGGATGCTCACAGACCAGCCATGTCTCTGAAACAGCATTCATAGGCTGATAGATCATTTATGAAAGGCTTCTGATGATTACCTTCTACTTTGGCCACAGGTAGAAGTTTCTTCCACGTGCTTCTGACTGGTTCGTTGGGTTATCAGCTGACTTGCAATTAAAACAAGGCAATTATTATGGGAAGAGTTCTGGAAGTGATAGTCTAAATAGCACTGACCACAGAATTAGTAGTTTGTGAATTAGAGGCTTGTGGGGGAGTTATTTTCTCTTCACTCTCACTGTCTGCAAAGCACATGCCTCTTTCTACTACACTGAGTTTATTTTAGACATGTGCTCTTTGGTGTAAAATGCTGTCATTCTATTTTGTGGATAATATTCCTTAGGGATACAGAAGTTGTGCTGCTAGGAAGGGGGGAACATCCTTTCTGGTACAGTTAAGATGGTTGTTTTTGTTGTTGTTATGAGCTGAGAATTTTACCAGTAGCTTTAACAGCTGCTAAGAATAGCTGATAAATGAACTAAGCCAGGTATGGCATAGACCGTGCACACAAACCCCTAGTGACTGACAGTTGCCATCTCTTATTTACCCTTCAGGTTTTACTTTAGGAAAAAAAAAATTAAAAAATCCAGTATTCTTCTCTTAAAACACTAACTCTTGATTTTCAGAGGTTGTAGTCGAGCATGGAAGGACAATCTCTCTCTTGCAAGGAAGTTAAAATTTCTCAAGTTGATGACCTTCAATAGCTTCTCAAGTAAGGACTGTTCTCATTACAGGTATTACAAAATATTTAATATTGCCTTTAAGATTTTATGAAAACAGAATACTCTTAAAACACTCTTAAGTTTTTTAAGCCTCTTTTAATATGGCTAAAAGCCTGAACCTGTTCATGACTGAAGATTCTCACTTGTTCGCTGGTCTAGCAGCAGTAGGAAGTAGGAAAGTGACCACGTTGACAAATACAGCAAAATAACTGGTATCAGTTCATGTAGGTCACTGACAAAAGTGACTAAATACAAGTGAGAACATTGCTGGTCACTTCAGCTACCTGAAGGTTAGTGCCATGCACATACTTTTGGATACCTAGTCACTTCTTTCAGTGCTGTTCAGTATGCCAGTACTGGAAGAACAAGGGCCTAACAACCTGGCTTTTCATGCAACAGGAGTAGCGTAATACTTGGTTAATAAATTGCCTGTGTAACAGATAAATTGAGACAAAAAAGTTCTGTCTTTCTGAATACAGAAAAAGCACTTCAGACAGAACGGAACTGCTGTTTCACACCATACACTCCAGAAGCTGTTACTTTCTGAGAAGTCTGTAGGAAGGGTGTATATTGTGCCATTGTTACAGGAGAAAAGAAATTGAATGTTAAAGAACATTCTTTGAACTTAATTAATGTGGCAATATTACATATCATGCATAGGCTTGTTTTAATGGGTATGTGTAGGTATGCTTGCTTTTTAGTATGTGTATACCTGACAAGTTATGCAAGTAAAGACTTTTATTGACAAATATAGTAATGCAAAAATAAAACTAGTTGTAAAAGAACAATTATGTGTGAACCATATAGGAGAAAGCACAGCAGAAATGCTGAAGTATTACCTATGTGTGAATAAGTTATTGTAGAAAACAAAATCTGGTAATATTTAAATGCATCTCTGTAAAATGGAGAAATGTTTGAGGAAAAAGTAAATAAGCTAATATAAACATAAAAGCATCAGCTAATGTAGATTGAAAGAACAGTGCCAGTTCTTGGTATTGTGCATATGTAAACTCATATACGTATGTAAATCATGAGTATTCCAACAGGGAACCTCTTCACAGTGCTACTTGCTGAGGATAACCAGTATCTAGAGATGATAAGAAACTAATTTGTTAAGCTTCTTCAAATGAGGGAACAGAAGAAAGTGAAAGCAAAGACTCTTTAATCTCTCACTGCTTAATGGACTTCGCTCTTACTCCGTAGCCTTATATAGAATACATGCATATAAAGACACACCTTGGAGAAGGGGGCAAAGCATAACATTATTAATAATAAAAGATTAATCACTGATATCAAGGTAAGTGTTTGAAAACATAATTTACAAACATGAATGTGGTTGTCTAGGGGAAGGTACATGGGGGTTGCCTTTACAGAATTAAAATTTTCACTATTTTGCACGGCCTCTTTGATTTCTGATCCAGGAGGAAATTTACAGAACTTGAGAAAAGAGTAAGTGTATCGAGAGGTTAAAACTATAAAATGCAGTCTGAGTCAGTTACAGTAGTTACCAATGTGGTGAGTTGTATGCTACCCTACCACGCACCTACACAACTCCTCAAATGTTATAATCAAAGAAGTTTGACAGTCTGATATGATGTTTCCTATTCTGAAGCCGGTACTCCTCTCAGAGAATCAGAAGTGAGAATGACTCAGGTAGCTGATGGCACAAGATGACCAAGCCCCTGCTTGCTCTCTCAGGAATGCTGTGTTCACTTAGCTGATGCACTTTGCTGATGCACTGATCATAAATCATTCCTCTTTCAACTTTCATTTTCACACTCATGCTGTACATAAATAAGGGGGAGAGACTGAAGTAAAAAAGAGTTGCAAGATGAATGTTTGTGCCTCCTAAAGCCCATTTCTAACACCAGGTAGGTTTTAATGGCTCGGAGCATCTACTGGTTTTAGTAGCAGCATGGAATAGGATTAGCTTTACCTTAGTACATACAATTAATTCTTATATTCTGTTTCAGGTAGAGAATTGATTGACCAGCTGCTGTATTTCCAGTGGGCATGAGTAAAGCAAGTCTGGAAATAGGCAGTTAGTGGAACTGGGTCAAGATAAAAATGCCCTCCTCAAGAAAGCCCAGTGGTTATGGGTTTAAAATAGTCTTTCTAATTGTGAAATTAAAATATACATTTAATTGAAATGTTTGATTTGGACTTTTCCCAACTTTAAGTATCAATAAAAAGGAGTTGTAAAACTAAGTGAACAGCACCTTCTGTCCATAGCAGCAAAGAATCTCACTTTTTGAAGAACTTGTCAGGTGTCTTCTGGCCCTTCATTGTATTCCAATACACACCACAAATTATACAACACATACATCCAGAAACCCAAATAGTCACTGCTTCACATAAGGCTCCTATCTAAATTATTTCTTGTGCTAAATCAACAGTCTTTACTGCAAAAAGGTTTTAAAAGGTAATGAAAACATTTGTGCTTAAATGGGTTATAAAAGCCATAAAGTCTTCCCGTAAATGAAAGCTCTTGTAAACAAAATATCGAGTCCTATTTAAAAGAACTGTTTCATGTTGTTTACACTGCCAAGTTGCTGATAGTGCATAAAGTTGTTCTGTTAATAAGGAGTTGGTTAGAGCAACGCCCATCATCCAAAAATGTGTTACCTTGTAGGCGATCTACATTTTAATCAGCTGATGAAACAGATGTGGGAGGATTGTCATGAGTTGTTTCTGAAATCTGAGAGAAGCAAATACAGACCTATGGGGGAAAAAAAAGCCATTGCGTTGTCTTCTTACTTTCTACCTGACCAGGAGAGATCAAATAGAAATGTAAACTTTCAGGAAAGTGAAAGTCCTAATTTAATGCCTCAAATCGATTAAGCTTCTTGATGTTCTACATAATGTTTTACTTAAGCAAAACCAAAAATTTGCTGAATGCATCCATAACCTGGAAACCTCCATGCTACAGAAAGACAAAACAGGATAAAGTGTACTCGCAGAAACAGTTGAAATGTGAGATTTAAATTACAGGAATATAGCAAAATCTAGGTTACTTCAAGGAAAGAGGAACTATGGAAAGAACTCTTAAATTTTACTACAGAAAGATACGTGCTTATAAGTCTTTAAATACATTTAGCCAAATAACATGGTATAAAAGAGAAATATTTTGGTCACAATATGGAAACATGTTTCAGTTACCCTTTTTGGATACTGGCATAGTGTGGCCACAGGAGCATGAAGCAGGTTAAATTGTCCCTGTTCCAGTTTCTGTGACCAGACTGAGGCAGCTATTTCAATCTATGTTCTAATCTATGTGTAGCTATAACATACATTGACCGAAGAACTGGCTATCAATTACACTTGTAACTTTAAATTCCTATCATCCTTGCCTATAGAAATCTCACAGCAGTTGAATAATGTGGAGATGCTAATGCATGGGAAATTAAGTAGACCTTGAAGTATTTTTTCTTTGTGATAGGTTATTGGGTGGAAAAAGTAGTCTATAAAACCTGTATTAGATTTTATTTGTGGGTGTTAAGAACTTACCCCCTTAGTTTTAGTAGTTTTATATAGTTTTTAATTATTATTTTTTTAGACAAATTCTGAATGCTTTTCCGTGTTATTGGCCTGAGGAATTCAGATTTTCTTTAAAGGCAGACCAGCTGTTTCTAAGACAGATTTTTAGTCATGTACCAGTGAAAGCAAAGATAAATAAATACCCACATCCCTGTCTTGCTCTTCCTAAGATCCAAGGTACCGACATTTATTTTAAAGTATGTCACAATCGCAGCTCCTTTATCTCCTTTAATAAAGCGGATTGTTCCTTAGGCAGTCTGTCCAGGGGAGGGAAATGCAAATTGCTGCTTTGGAACTGAACTAATTTCCTTCTCCTTGGTCATAATGAATGTAATATCTTTCCTTGGCATGAAATCTGAAAGTATCTAGCTGCACAGATCAGCTGTTCTGTACGATGTTCCACATGGCTGCAGGCCCTTTTCCTTTATCAGTTTTCTTAGAGCATCACTGAACTATAAATTAGAATGGGCAGCATAATAGAGATATCACTGATTATCAGAGGACTTCTGCAGTATCGTGAAGAGGGGAAAGTTTAGCATCGTCTTTTGTTATTTATTTTGTACTAAGCCTTATTATTGGATAAAATTCTGGCTGTAGCATACAGTGTTGTATTAAGTTATTCTTTTGCAGTCAGTATTTGGTAAACGATGGCTGGCAATGTTTCATTAAAATGAGGCTTTCACTCTTTAGCATGCTGAATAAGGTCTTTAATGGATAGGAGAAAAGTTGCTCAACGTGTTTGGTGATCAAACAAAAAATCTTGTGCGCAGTATTAATTATCTGTACCAAAGTAAATTGACTGTTAAATGACCTCAATAACTCAAACAGGAAAATGGTTAGAACAAAAGAGTGACTTCTGCTTACACTGCTGATTATTTCACTTCATAGAATGAAATACAATCTGTTGAGCTCTGGAGTTGTTGAAGATACTGACAGCCATCACAAAGTGTCCTTGTAAAACAAAGTATTTGTATTCTGTTTTGTCACTATGTGTACTGTTGTTATACTATAATACAAAGACTGTTTTTCCCTTCTGCTGGTATAGCAAAAGTAGGTGTGTATGTGCATGCTCCTTGACAATTTTAGATTATAAATTATCTTAGCTATTGATAATTAGATGCAATTTTTAAGTGTAGATTTTTTTTGCATGTGTGATAAACCAGAACAGTATGTTCCAAGGATTCCCATTTCTTTTTGAAGGGTATAAACTTCAACTGATTTCACTATTAATTACAAGGAAACTCCTAATGAGATAAGAGAGTTTTCCTTCAAAATCAGTCACTTGATCAGTCTGATCAATAGTTAATGCCAGTATAGTAAATTTATAGTCTTTGAAACATATCCTAAGCTTTGATTAACCCTTTCTGCTTGTTGAAGTTTCTTACTGTAACTCATGTGATTTGAGAATTTTAATTCTCTTTATGAGTTACAGTTCCAATCCAATCTTGCTAGCATTGCAAGGTACCTTGCGAGAATACACTTAAAATAAAATATAAAATAATACAGCAGATAAAAAGTCATTGTGGGTGAGTATATAGCAATGCTTATATGTGCTACATGACGGGCTCTGAGCAGCCTATTAGTGCTCTAGTGCAAGACTCTGGTCTTGACAGAACTCCAGGAAAACATCAGATTAATGGCAGTCAAACAAGGTAAATCAAACATTAGAAGCTATTAATAATAGAGAACAAAATAGTAAACACCATTGCACCATTGTATAAATACGTGATTTTTCCATATCTGGAATAATGTGCAATGATCTATTAGAACTGGAAAAGGGTCATGGAAGGGGTATTAATCAACCATGATATGCAGTAACATTTCTATGAAGAAGACTGAATAGGGCTGCTGGTATTTTTGTTTTCTTCTAGCCTGGAAGAGAGAGGACGTAATGGAGATAACGTTGGACAGAAGAACTAGGGGCTGTTGAACTGGGACCCAGAATCTAAAGGAGGTTCTTCACGCAGCAGTAGCATATCTGCTGAAGTTCCAGAGGACTTTGTGTGCACAAGAAGCTTACATGAATTCAAGTAGTGTACTGAGGAAGTCCATGGATGTGAAACTGGAAGTTATTGGTAAAAAAAAAACCATCTTGTCCTTATGAAATACCCACAGTTGAAAATAGTTGGTTAGTGGGAAAGTACTGAGTGAGAAATGTTACACTGGGTTATCCTCTTCAGACACTTCTGGAAAACATTGATGGTTCTTTAGCATCTGCATCTGTTTGAGATCCAGATTGTGTCTTGATCTGAACTGTCATAGTTGTTCTTACGTTTTTAATTGAAATATAAATAGCCAGGTCGTGCTGTCCTACAGCAAGATCAAGGTATCTCCTAAGAGGTGTGCTTTTTTCCTGGGTTTTGTGGTGGTTTTTGGTTTTTTCCCTTGTGGGAAATAGGGTATGTTGTGATTGCAGAGGCACAAACCGGAAGAGCAAAGGTTCAGGCAAAACAAAGAACAGCCTGTCACCTCCTCTCTCAGAACTCTCTATCCTGAAGTTGCTGCAGTAATGTGGCCGATGTGGTGCCAGGTGCCATGGAGCCAACACTCCCTCTACACTAGCTAGGTTTTCCCCGGTCAGATCTTTGCTCAATACTCATCTGGTTTTAATCCTTCCCAATCATCTCCTGGTGGCTCCTCTATAATCCCCTCTACCCCACTGTGTTTGCATGATATGTATACACAAATGTACCTATCTATGAGGAGGTTCAAGCAGGAGATCAAAGACCCTGATGTTCTGGCGTTTTTTGTATGCAGAGCATCTGCAGTTGTTTAATGAAAGAAGAGGTATTAGAGGACAAAAGTTATTCTAAAGTGCTGTTTCATTACACAGTGTACCAGCTTTGCTGTCAAAGATCACATTCTCTGTTTTCCCAGGTGTCAGGCTGTGGTTGCAGAAGAGAAGATTTAACTTCACTGTTTATAAGCATTTACATTCTTCCCCCTTTCCCTGACCACTCACTTCTCTATCCTTATATATTCATATTATAAGCAAAGTCTGATTTCTTTCTTCTGTCTGATTCATTCTGCCTCTGTGCTTCCAGAAAGCTATTACTCTGTATTCTGCTTGATGGCAAATGTTCCTACATATCCACAGAGAATTAAGGGCAGAGAAACAGTTGAGAAGCAAAAGCTTTGGGGGGGAAAAAAAAAAAAAGAATAATATAAAGGACACTCAAACCAGACAGTGCAGTCTGCCTGTGCAAGCAGTTTCATGTAAGGCAGGCTCGTAAAGCCTGACCTGCATAAGATAAGCTATGACCTTAACCAAGTAATATTTAGTATGAACACACAACTTCTGATTTAACAGAGCTCAGCTTCTTAAAAGACAATGATCTATTTGTGATTTAAACAGGAGGTCCTAGACACTACCTGTCTTGTCTGAAAATATCTGGCTTCATCTTTATAGGCAACGAATGGTGTTAAGGTTTGGTTGGTTAAACAAGAGCAGAGCTCCGTAGCCAGGTTGCCCCAGCCATTTGGAATGAGGAGAGAAGCAGAGTCTTGTGTAAATTCCTTTCTCTGCTAGGTGTTGTCTCATTATCAGTGCAGTCTGATCCAGATAGCCCAGGGTTAAGAGGCTAATATGAACAAAAGGACTGCACTGGGCTATCTGGAGCAGTGTCTGCAGACAGGCATCTTCCACCAAACCTCAAGTGCATGTTCCTTCAAAGGGAGGATCAGAAAACTGAAGGCTCTGCTTGCCAGCTGGCTCTGACTTCCCCTTCAATCTCTAATGCCCTCCTTTCACCTGAAAGCAGATTTTTATCTGCCTCATCAAGTTGCTTATGGGATACAGCTGCCTGCCAGTTTGCCAGCTTCTTAACCCTCTCTTCCTCAACCCCTTCTGTTTCCCAACCCCATATGACAAATAATTTAAGTGTAGACATCAGAATGCAGCATTTCTTGTAGTGGTCTTCCCAAATGACCATTTTTCTCTCCTATTTTATACCAAAATACAGTTTTATTCCTCCTAGCCACAGTTGTCACAGCAAGAACTCATACTGACCAGGTACTGCCCTACAAGATAGAGAATGCAGTATCATTCTTGGCTTGAGATGTACACAAAACCTTGGTCACATTAAAATTCAAATGCTTTGTTTGAGGCTCTTTTCATTAACTGGTACAGATCACTGTGCATATATTACTTACTGTTATTATTTATGACTCCAATAATCCCCACCACATCTATAAAGGTTTGCGGAAGTTACTTTGTATTTCCATTACAATGGGATGACTTAGGGCTTGCTTTCTGCTGACCCTTGTAAGAAATTTCCAAGACACCCTTTATTAAACAGGGCACTGTACTGCATGCAGGTAAGAATCTCGAGCTGGCTAACCAACAGTGTTTTCCACATTCTATGCTATAGCGTTTTTCTTCCCCTGCAGAGTTTTACAGGAGTTTCTGTAATTTCCTACTGAAGATAAACCAGTTTCTTATGGTTTGTGTCAAATAGAGCCTTGGCTGTTGTAACCATATTTCATTGCTTTCCAAGAGATAGTCTTTCCTACATTTTGTGAGAAGCCACCACTAGTTTTTTCAAGCTGCTGAACTGGTTTTAAGAGAACATAGGTTTTCTTTGCATACAGTTCCTTTGAAATCATCAGATTTATCTCTGATGCATTTTATATACATGTATATAAACTAGATTGTCTCTTTGGGTTTAATGCCTCAAGGAAAAGCAACACTTTTTATTGTGTACCTTAAAGTACTGAATTGCTGTAGGACCTCATCCTAAGATTCATAGCTGCCCAACTGCTTCTTGAGCAGATTTTGTTAGCATTGTTTTTATTTCTGGGACAGAGCTTGCAGTGAATGGCCAACGTAATGCCACGTAGGACAATGCAGCTGGTATTGCCCCATTATGTCAGAGGTGTTTTGCCATAACATGGTCCTTTAGAAACTTGTGACTGTACTGTGTGACTTTAAAGCGGGGGGGGGG
>NDXB01000673.1:98377-122299 GCA_002631895.1 Agapornis roseicollis | reverse complement strand
TTGGAACTGGATGATCTTAAGGTCCTTTCCAACCCTAACTATTCCATCATTCTATTCTATGATTCTATGATCATCCCAATTATTTCAGACAGGAGCTCATAATTTGTGTCATTTGTACTATTTGCATTATTTGTATCATAGGAGGGTATACCACTATAGTCCTATGAGGAGGATGGTACAATCAGTTTAATATGTCTTTGAAAAAGCAAAGAACTGTCTTTGAACTGTGAAATGCTATGATTTTTGGGAGCAAATTTAAAAAAAATAAAATTAATAAAGGTTTCATTCTGCCTCAAACATTAATCAGTGAATTCAAGTGGTAAAACTCTGCATATTAGTAAAGCCAATATGAGAAGCAAGCACTCAATGGGTTCTTTAGTCCACAAGTGGTAAGGAACCTATCTCCTGCTTTATTGGAACACGTACACCTGTAGGCTTCAACAAATAGGCAGTACATCCTATTTTACACCACTTATCACTTGCAAAAATTTGAAGACGCACCTGTGAGAACAGACATGAACCCTTTATCTGCATTGTACAAAGGCAAAAGTAGGAAATTGCACTCAGGATTCAATGAAATGACCCTTTCTTGCTCTCTTCTTCTTCCCCTTCTTTTCTTTTTTGCTGTTTTAATATTTTATTTTCAGATTGTACTGTGTACACTAACCTGGTACCTCCTATTTAGACACACAGCCTAAATAAAGCCAGATACTCTTAAATTCCATGGAGGTGTTTCATTTTCAAGCTAAGAGGCAGCAGCATTTAATTAGTAGCTGGCTAATCCTGCTATCATTATTCACTGGAATCACTCAGCACAAAGAAAGGGTGCTAAATTGATTCTAAATGACACTGTGTGATGACTAACTTAAAAACAAACAAACATGAAAGCAAAGGTGTTAAGTTACCTGGCACTGCTGAAAAGTGGTAGAAAAGTAGGATTCAAGACTAAGACATGCACAGTGGAAACTGTTTTTTCTCTTCTTGTTTTTGTTCATAGGGCACATAATGTGAAGTTTGAAATTCTGTGTTTAGATGCTTAGCTGAATTTAATTTAGATTTAGACTTAAGCTCCAGGTATACCAAAATATATCAGGTATACCCAGACCTCAAAGGCTGCTTACCACTGTGGGTGAGGGATGGCCATTCTGGCTGATTAGTCACCTATGGATTTTCTTGTAAAATGCATCCTTCCATGGCTGGGAGGGTTGTTGCACTAATCCATCAATGCAATTCTTTTCTTGAGCCCAACCACAGTGTGGAGCTGGCACTGATGAAGCAGCTCTGGTTTCTCCCTAAAAGCAAACACAAGGTGAGATAAATCGTATAATTTGTATATATAATATATATAAAGGTAGATAATTCCAGGAGCTATAGATTTGCCATTGAGAAATTAAAAAACTATTTATATTCCACTGGCTATCATGGTGAGAAATAATTACAATACTGAAATTATTTGCTCCTTTTACCTTAAGAAAAAAAAGTGCTATTTAAAGATTGAGTAATTCATAGTTAAATGCAATCCCTCCCTACACACTTCATGCATTGCCTATGTTCATTAACTGATGAGATTCTTTTTGTACCATGCCAAAAAAGGTCACATTTTGAATACATGACTAACTATTCAAATTAGGCTGTCATCTAACACAATATTGCCCCATGTAATATTCATTCAATAACTGGGATTTTACGTCTGAATATGAAAGCTGCTAAAATACATGTTCAAAAGACATATTAATATCATACCTAAATCAAGAGCATCAAAAAGTGGTGTGGGGCAGGAAGTCACAAAGGCTTATTATGTGAGACAGCACTTCAAGAAAAAAAATAATCAGAAGAACTACATTTGCTTTCCTATTTGGTATCCATGGAAGAAATACAGCACACATGGGAATAAGGGTGACAGCCTCTGCTGTGATGATTTTTCATTGCTTTTTGTACTAATACTGTAGTTCAGAAAGGGCAATGGACTACTGTGCCTTCCATCAACACGCAATTAACATATCAGAGACCTCAGCCTCCCTCACTGATTCAAAGGAGTCCACCTAACTTTTTCTAGGATATTCCAAATTTAACACTTGGCAAACTGGATGCCCACCCCCCTCAGAGCAGCTATTTTGTGAGGCAGCCAGTTTACAAAGATATGAGATCATACACTCCCCCAAATCCTACTTTGCAAAATAATCATCCACCCTATTTTAGTGGTCACATTTTATGATCCAGGTCATAAACCTGAAAGATTACTGAGAAGGATGCAGCCTATCTCAGATTAAAAGGACAAGGAGAAACAGTGCAGTGGCAACAGGTAATGATGTATGCTACAACTCCAGAAGCAGAGAAAGCTGAAGACCTCTGTAACCATGTTCTATTCATGGATATTACAAAAGCCGTACAGACCTTTCTTATAAAAGCTGAAGTGATGCATCTTCATTTTCTTTTGGTGGGCAGTAGCTGTACATGATAAAAAGAGCTACATAAAATCGTTTGTGGTACAGCCTATAGTCCAGCCTTAGCTTTTTCAGTCCCAACAAATCCATTAAGCTGAGCTAGAAATGACTCATTCTCCTGAATAATGTTGATCCAAAGCAACTGACTGCAGAGAATCAAGATACTGGCCTATGACAGCAAGAGAGAAGAGAGTGTTCCGAGTAAGTTCCAACTATACCTTTCTGTTCATTGCAATTATGCCAAGTTCAAACACATTTCTTCTGCTCACTGGACTCTAGCCTGCAGGACAGGCTGGCATGCATCCATGCAGGCCCTGAAAGAAACTGAAATTGATAAAAAGGAATGACAGGGTACAAATGCTGCTCTTCGCCCTTAATTGCATCTAGACATGTATGAAAGTCACCTGGTACTTTAGACTCCTTCCCACAGTGGGGCCAAAAGCTAAGTGTTCAAGGCAGAACTAAACTGTAGGGAACTGTAGGGAATGATCCTTTCTTTTAATGATCTTTTCTTTTTCTTTTTCTGTTAGCCTTTCTGACCATTTCAGTTGGGCTCTACATATATATAGCTCATTTGGCAACAATGTTGTTAATAATCCATTTACATTTTAATTGGTTTATTTTAAAGCATAATTGTTGTAGTTAACTCTTCTTTTTTAAACTACTGATATAAAAATAGAGACTGAACCAGTAAGTTTCATATTCACTGAAAGATTAATAATGGCTGATGCAATCTGCTTGTGCCTACTGATGTAATCACAACCAGCTCAGATAAAGATGTTCCCCTTCATCATAACTGCACTTGCTTGGACACTGTAACACTTACAGAAATGTTAGTTTAGCAGCAATCTGCCATCTAAAGCGAGCAAAAGTTGTATATAAAACCTAGAAGCTCTGCTGCCTTGGTTTCACTTTTGCTTTATAGTTTATAACTGCAGTGGTGAAGCTGCAATCTGGAAAGGCTCCATTTTGCTTCTGTAGAGAAGTCTCTGTAGATAAGCTTGCAAAATAGGTCTCCAAGGAATGTATTCAGATTAAGCAGGGAAGAAAAATTATATATAGATGGAATATTCATTTAACTGGACTGGCACAAGCCACCTGAGAGGAATCTATTCATTTTAACCAGCCATTTAAATAGCAGAGATTTTAAAAGTGTGGCTGTCCAACTTGACAAAAATCTTTACATTGTATCATAGGAAAAGTGACCAGACAAAAAGGAGACATTTGAAGCTGGACTTTTGACCACATGGAAATGAGATGTACGAAGGGGAGTAAGGGCAGGTAAGGAATCTCCAAATTTGGTAGAGTGTTCAGGACGTATTGGGGACTGCAGTGTGCATCCCTGGTAAGCTGAGTCCTGCAAAAAGTTGGTCTGAAAGGTCCATGTTCCTTCCAGAGGCTAGAAAAGCAGAGTGAGTTTCACACTCTTTTCAGAAGGTATTGAACTGACTGCTCTAATGGGTGTGCAGAGAGTGACAGTTTCCTGGCAGGCAGCAATCACATGCTACCCCTCCAACACTACCAAAGGAGATCGTGCGCTGAATAAACCGGAACTCGTCTGGTTCAAGTTTGACATAAATGGCCTTCTGCATGCAGAAAGCCACTCCTGCATCAGTCCGTACCAACAGCTGGGTGAGAAAGGAGGGGAAAAGGGAACTTCCAGTAGTTTATTTGATCTGAAGCATGTAAAACACCCTGCTTTGTTTTCTAAAGAATGCTGCTTTACAACAAGATAACAATGGGTTGTAAATTACTGGATGTAAAGAGGCAATCTTAATATAGATTAGACTGGTAATCTATGCTACTTGCATGAAATAAAAAAAAATGCATCCTTTTGCTGATTTTTATACAAAACACTATTCTATTCTGTCACAACGAAGTCCACCAGCTGAGGAACTATCATCTCACAGTGAGTGATGTCTAATATCTCTGCCAATATTAGTTTTATGGACCAAGTAATAACATTATGTTAATAAGTGCTGATTGCTATTTGTGTACCAGCCTGTTCCAATACCATGGAGATGAGCATGCTGTTGGTGTCTGGAACAGATGGACAGAACACAAGAGATATTTGCCTTGATTCTAAGACAAATAGGATTACCTGTTTCATTAATGCTACATGAAAGCACAGACAAAACCAGACGATTCTATCTCCATCTCCAGTAACTGACAGGAAGAGAAAGGCACTGCACATTTATAAAGACACATACTGGGTGCAAAAACCAATTTACCCTAACTTTGAGGGAAAGCAAATCATTGTATCACTTGTAAAGCCAATGCAGCTGCTTTATGCTGTTGAGAGTGGAAACAAAATTCACCCCCTCACTGTCAGCAATACAGCTCCTTTGCAGTTGCCTGCAGAAATGATACTTCAGGCTGGAGATGAAGCAATTGCCTGCATCCTGTCCAACACAACCGATTCCCTCCTTGCTGCCTTAAACACCCCTTACAAAAAAGAAATCTGACAGATTCCCATAATTTCTGTAAGAAGAGAACTGAAAGAACAATGAATGCCATTTCATCTCGTATTTTTGATACGACAAAGAAATAGGGAGAAAAGTACACTTCAACTCTACTATGTTGTTTCTCAAGCCCTATCATCAGAAAGCCACTTTATTCTGCACTTACTCTTTCACAGAAATGAGGAAGAGAGACCAAGACACAAAAGAAGAGGGAAATATTTCCACTGTAGCTTGTGCAGTTCTGTTTAGAATTAAGCCCGTGATATTGGGAAAAAATTATCACTACAAGATATGAAGCTGTATACCTTTGACAGATTGTTTTTCAATGACTGCAAAAGCAGTTATGTGGGGAACAGAGCTCTGACACAGAGCACTGGGACCATAACAACAACAACAACTCCCTTCCTATCTCAGTGAAAAGCCAAAAGATGAAACTGGAATCTTCTGCTTTCATATAAGAGCTGCCAATTTCCCACTGGTATCAGAAGCCAGTCATGTTTGGAAAGGAAATGACCTATTGCTGCGTGGCAAAGCTAGCAGGTGCAGATGGCATGTGAGCAACTTTCCCAATCACTGCTCTGCCAAGGTCACAAAACAAAAAGTACAAATGGTTTTGAGGAAAGTAATTCAGTTCCTGCCAGGTCATCCACAGAGCCTGAAAGCTCTTTATTCAGTCTGGCATCCAAAAAGGTTTGAAATAAGGTCACCAACATAGGTGAGGTATCAGATCACTGCAAGTGATTTATTCCCTTCTCCCAACACACAGAGAATCCTATAAATTACATAACGTCAACAAACACTGAAGCACCACAGTCATTCAAACCAACACAGTGGCAATGCCTGCTCTTTAAATTGAATCATCAGTTAATGCAGCCAGAAAGTTGCCTGTCCTGCAGCACTGTCTGGCCTGCAGACAACCTCTCACTGTCAGACTGCAGCAGAGCTGTGAGAAAGGAGCTGCCGGGAGCCGCTGCCAATACTACAGCAGCGAGCAGGGACCATCTCACTGTGTGGCCGTGTAAAGTGTGTCTCAGGATGAGAGGAGCAGCAATCATGCAAAGTGCCCACAGCCTGTGCTGAACACATCAAGAGGAAGTCAGCACTGGGGAAGGCTGTTAACCATGATGTGTTGGCATTAAGCATCAAATCCTCAGAACTAAGATGAGAAAAGTTTCTGCCATGCTTTCGCTTTCCGTTCCTTTTACTGGCAAACAACACCCATCTGCATCTGTCCAAGGAATCATGTCATTCCACTACAAACACAAAGACATTTTGAGTAGGTCCCTGCTCACATCTGAAACACACAGCTTGAGAAAATAACAGGAAATAGCAGAGCAAAGACAGTTTCCAGGAACCATGGAGCCAAATCAGCACTTTCTTCATAGTGCGTATATTAAAACTCTTCTCTGCTGCTCTGTGGAGCAGAGTGAACTACAGCAGAATTACTCCTATTTCTACAGAACTTGGCCTTTGTGAATACTGACTGCATTTTCATAGCATGAAATGTTAAGGTTGGAAAGGACCTTAAGATCATCTAATTCCAGCCCCCTGCCATGGGCAGGGATGCCTCACACGAGACCATGTTGCCCAAGACTCTTATAACAGAAGTTAATGGGGAAGGTATGGAAAAAAATGCATGCATCACAGGTTGAAAACCAGGATTTCAAACAGGAATCAGACCTTCCAGATCTATCCACACACATCTAATCACAGTCCTGATTAACACCACACTGTTACCTCCAAACAACTCTCTATTCTAATATGGTTTATCTCAGATTTGCAAAACGTAAGTTTCTTAAATGGCTGCTCCTAAACCAACTAAGTGAAGTAAGGAAACGGAGTGAGATCCATCAATGACTATTTTACACATCTTGTGGAATGGAGGCAATGAGGAGTCCTCAGGGTCTGAATTTCATTTGTTTCCAGTAACAAAACCAGGTTGGATAGGCTAGTTAGAGTGGGATTAATTTGAAAGCTAAGCAATGATAGCTGCATGTACAAGAGAGCATCCCTTCCTCCCCCTGAGGGATGAGTGCTCTCTCCTGAAATGGGTATCAGAGATAGAGGGAAGGAATAATTTTCTGCATTGCCTGTTTTCTCTTTATTGACTATTGACCATTTGCTGAGAGGAGCTGGCTGGAATTTAGGCAGTGATGCATTTTACTTTGTCAATTGCTTCTGAGCTCTCTTCAATAAGAAAAGCAAAGCTGTGTACAATACCATCGTGGGACTTATCTTTATTGTCTCAATAACTCAGTCTATTCATTTTCATTGGGAAAAGCACAGACTTTGTATGCTTGGCCACTACATTTTTAGCTTGGGTTGTAGAAGTTAAAATACATGATTTTTATTAACTTCAATATCTCTGTATCTAACAGAGGTACTGCTAAATGAGTACCACAAATTGGTCTGGAGTGATGAGGTAGTATTTCAGGGAATGATACCTGAGAGTAAAAGTTCTTATAAACAAGGCTTTGCCAGCTTCAAGCTGAAAAAAAGCCAGTGGAGAGAAGGAAAGTTAAAAACTGAAAGAAAGACTGTCCTGTTTGTGAGCTGTAGCTCTCAGATTTTCTTACCTATGTGTCAATGAAATCAGTGAAATGTGCTTGACCCTCAGTTAATTTCCAAGCTGACAATATTCAAAATACTACCCAAGGAAATCTGAAAGTGGTGCTGGAAAATGTGATCTGAGATACAGTGACTAAGGCTGATCACATTAAGAGGAAGACTGTGACTGTTATGGGCATGGCCTGTGCTCTTGAGCAGCAGTCACACTCTGCATAGCCTTTGTGGTTAAAACTTGTTTTCCATGATACAGACATTTTCAATATGTAGTGTCAAAGAAAGACTATTCAAGCTAAGTAATCTCCCACTCTCCAGCTTTCATAACCATTTGTCCCTCCTGCAGCTGTGAACCCATACACGTCTGCTGCCAGGGTCACATAAAAGGACCTCTTCCACTCACAGAATCACGGGAAGCACGTACAAAGAGCTCCCCAAACTACTCATTTAGATTCACAGAGTACATAAAGTGTTGATATAAACATTAAAGAGGACACTTAACCTTCATGATATCTAAAGGAGACCTCAAATTGGAAGAAAGCTGTTGTTTACAGTATGGACCCAGCAAATGCATACATGATACCCAAGGCTCAGTTCTAACCTGATGGCAAATATGTTCAGTGCAGGAAAATGGTAAGGAGCCTGAAACCCTACCATGACCACTTGTCCCTGGAGTTGATTCTGATGTTGGCTAAGCTTATGGAAGCACTGATGTGAATGGTCAAGATACTTCTGCTGGTTTACAACAACCCCAGTGCTGCTCAGGCAGAAGTCATCTGAGCACACCAGTCACAGCACCTATATCAGAACGTTATAAAAGAGACATTTGGCAGGTTTGACACCGTCCTGAATTCCATAAAGAGAGTAATCCTAATCTAACTACTTCAGTGTTGTTCAATATCATAAACTGCAATGTTGAAAGTGGAGTTCATGCCCTGCAAGCTGACTGCTTGTTGGAATTGAAAAAGTAAGGCTTGGAAGGCAGGAACTGAATACAAAATTCTGCTATCTCACAGAGTAATTTATGAAGTGATATAAAAGCAGTGAATAGAAATTAATTCCTCAGATTTAAAAAGAACTTATCCCTGGATAAGAGCTGTGTCATTAGACAACATACACTAGGGTCTAGACTACATACAGGTCTTGTGGAAGCATTACTACTTTTTAGGAGTGTAAGTTATAGTTTGTTTAACTGAAATATTATTCTGACACAGGCTATAGTGAATAGTACATTCTTACTGAGGATTTAGTTGAGGCAAAGAAGTGTTGTTATCAGTAATCACATCTACCTACACAGATTGTCCCACCCTAGTTATCTCAGCAGCTATTTTATATTTGGTAGAAAAACTTTTGCACTTAGATAAGCCCCTAGATAAAGCATTTTGGTTTGTGCAATATATATATTTTTTACATACAATGACATATTCTGCATGAAATCCACTTTTCTTCTTTCCAAATCTGACACAAGGTGTACCTTACTCTCTTTAGAATAAACTTTTAGGTGGTGTTAGTAAACATGAGGTAGCTTATTCAAACCCATGCCTGGAGCTAAAAGTTTTCAGAGACAGAGGGGAAACACATAGAGCTGTTTATTCTGAAGAGTTCTTCTGATCATTTCCTCTTTCATTTGCCATTTAAGCATTATTATTTTTTCCTAGGACAAAAGCACAGCCTGCCACTACCATGGATTTCAGTTACAGGTTCTCAAATAGCCAAAGGAGGGTTATTTTTTAAGTCAACCAAAGCCTTAGCAAACAATGCAGTTCTGACCAACTGGGATGAAAATCTGATAAAAATGTTGATAAGAACCACAGAAAATTGTTCTGGGTCACAAAATGTGCCTATTACAAGTGATCTAGATACGTGTTCAGGTAGGTTGGTTTATGCACCTGTTACTGCAATTTGTTTTCTCATCCATACCCATTGTAGCTCCCACCTAGAAAAACACAAATATATTGCATTGGAATGAGTAAGAGGTTAAACAAAATGAATCCTATCACTAACACCTGCCTAACAAATAGCAATAATATCAAAAAGTAATTGACATCTAGATTTACACCAACACCTGGAATTTTAACTATATGTATTTTCATCTAATGAATAACCAAGATCCAACTAAACACCAAACACCCACCACGAGTACAATGTTGTACATCTGCACCCCAGCTCTCTACAAAGCAGATCCAAACACAACAATGTGAAAGCAGGTTTTAGTTCTGCTTCCATTTACCCCTTCTATGCCCTAATTTGCGATGATTTTGCTAGTGCTGGAAATCACCAAGTCTGGAGGAAGTGCCTTCTCCAACTGTTCTGATTTCCTAAGGAAAAAAGGCCTTTGTCATCATATTTTGTGTATGAGTGCCTAATATGCTGTCTTCACTTCCTCTTTGAGTAACCTTTGAATCCAGTGTCTGCTTTTCAACTAAATTTGAAAGTAAATCATAGGTTTTAAAGCACAAAGTTATTACCAGTTTAGTGGAAGTTGGCAGCCAGGTAGGAGGGAGATCCAAATGGTGCCACTGAAAAAGAATGGCCACGGAAAAGGAGTAGCAAAAGCCCCATTCTTATCAGACATCAGATGATCCACCTAGGACAGACATAAAAAACATTGAGGCCAAGGGAAAAACTTGCATGAGACACAAATCCATTGGAAACTAGGCTTCACTGCTCATTGCTCATGGACCTGCTTGCTCATTTCTCTTAGATCTTCCTACCACACAGAGAGCAAGTAGGGTTCCTGAATATCTGCACAGGCTATTCACAGTCCAAGTTACCCTTTAACTACATCTTCTTCCTAAAAGCTCCAATGTATCTTTCATGAGGACTTTTTTCCACACTCAGAATAGATGTCTTTAGTGCTCTAAACCACTAAATAGTTCTTCAAATACCATTTCCATCTAGCAACAGTTTATCTCAGTGTACGAAGCCATTTCCATGTGTGGCCTTATTTAAAATGTGCTTCTCCTCACTGGCATGAGTTTGTAAAAGTATATAAGTCCGTTGTTTTCCTTCTGTTTGCTGAGCTTAGATATTCAAGTCCCCAAGTGGTATTCATGTATCTTTTGTGCAGGCAGAAGTCTTACCCGTGATGCTGTATGCTTCTGCATTATCGACAGGGCTTCGGGTTATGTACAGATGACTTCTTCTACATCTAGTAATGCCAGTGGATAGGATTAACAACCACAGAAGTTCCTCACCACCCTTTGGATGTGCTAAGAGAAGAGTCTATAGGAGGGCTGCTCTATGCCTCAGACCCGGATTTTAAACTAACAATCTAATTCTGCTTAATATGAATTAGGGAGAAGACACAAAACCTGCTCTGTGACAGGCAATGATGTAGCAGCTAGAAGGACCTATGTGGCTATGGATGGAAAATTTCTTTGCTCTGCACATCTGGATCTGGAACAAAACATCTATCCATGTTCTAAGCTAGGCAAGGTTGCAGCTACTGTTGTCCTAAGAAAAACAATAAGCAGACATAGAGTCTTTAATACTCCAAACCCACCTATTTAAAAAAAGGAAACTGTATTTCTCCAATAACATTATAAAACATTATAAGGCCCAAGTTTATTGCACTTTTTCATAGAGAAAAATAAAATTTGGCACATTCTTCAATCCCGTAAATATGACTGTGAAAGAGTGAAAATTAAACTAGTACACAGAAAGATTCCTAAGACTCAGCTTTCAACCGAGGATGATCAAATGATCATACTGATCAGCTCTACGAAGTGTTTTGCATGTTCTTTCACAGTTCCAGTGGCTTTATTTAAAAAACAAACACACGCAAAAAGACAAGTGCTCATCTTAGAATCACAGAATAGAATCATGGAACAGTTAGGGTTGGAAAGGAGCTTAAGAGCATCAAGTTCCAACCTCCCTCCCATGGGCAAGGACACCTCACACTAAACCATGTCACCCAAGGCTTTGTTCAGCCTAGACTTGAACACTGCCAGGGATGGAGCATTCACAACTTCCCTGGGCAACCCATTCCAGTGCCTCACCACCCTAACAGGAAAGAATTTCTTCCTTAGATCCAATCTAAACCTCTCCTGTTTAAGTTTTAGCCCCTTACCCCTTGTCCTATTAGTACAGTCCCTAATGAAGAGTCCCTCCCCAGCATCCCTATAGGCCCCCTTCAGATCCTGGAAGGCTGCTATGAGGTCTCCACACAGCCTTCTCTTCTCCAGGCTGAACAGCCCCAACTTTCCCATCCTGTCTTCATACAGGAGATGCTCCAGTCCCCTGATCATCCTCATGGCCTCCTCGGACTTGTTCCAACAGCTCCATGTCCTTTTTATGTTGGGGACACCAGAACTGTACACAATGCTCCAGGTGAGGTCTCACAGCAGAGTAGAGGGGCTCCTTGGACCTGCTGGTCACGCTCCTTTAGATGCAGCCCAGGATACGGTTGCTTTCTGGGCTGCAAGCACACACTGCAGCCGGTTCATGTTCATGTTCTCATTGACCACCACCCCCAAGTCCTTCTTCTTGGGCTGCTCTGAATCAGTTCTCTGCCCAACCTGTAGCTGTGCCTGGGATTGCTCTGACCCAGGTGTCTAAATTGCATCATTTTGATATTTGAAATGTAGCAAAATTAACAAATACTTTGTTCTGTCATAGACACTCAAAAAATTATGTGTTTCATACCTCTCCAGCACCAAGTACAGTACATTCCACCTTCGGAAGGACACAAGAATGTTTAAAGATAGGTTGTTTAAAGAGCACCATGACAACCATACCCAGGTGCCTCATTTACACATAAGAGGCAGACCTTCATATTCACTATGTGAAGGAGAGGAAGGTGTTCACACTGTGATAGCACCTCACTGTGGAACTTCCATAAACCCAGATTACAAATACTGCCTGTGCCTTGTCTTCACTACTGCCCACTGAAGTGAGAGCTATCCCCATGTGAATAAATTCCGAGCAATGCAACTAGTGAAGACTAGCATCTCAGACATCTGTGCCTTAGAGGAGATCTTGAATGAATTTTCAGTTGTCTAATAATAAAAGAGTTCACAGTGCAAGCTTTCCCTTACTAGAAGGTAGTAGTAGGATCTCTTTCCTCTTCCCAGCCATCCATTTTCTTAAAATTACTAGGAAGCTGGAAGACTGGAGTCCTCTGTCTCTCTTCCATATGAAGTGAAATGGCCAACGGGGTTCCATGTTCTTAGTGCTGAATGTTGGAATAGACAGGGTATGATCACATAAGCCTAATTTCATTAGGGAATCAGGCTCAAAGGTCATTCTCCACCCCCTTTTTGCACTAAAAAGACAGCTATTAACTCGCTGATCTATCTCTGACAGATGAAGGAGGTGAAAAAAACAAAGCAAGTAAGAGATGATGTTAACTGAGGAATAAATTAGACTTTGGTAGTCAGATGGAAGAAAAGCCTCTGAGGAAATTTAATCACCACACCCTGCTAGTTATTAAAGGACTGTGTGGAAGCCATGGCTGGGCGACTGCTTATGCAAACTTAGGGAAATGTTTGCTTAATAAAAAGATTCAACAGAAGGGTTCATGACAATTTCTGCTGTTTCTAACAGAACTGGACTGTTACAGAACACCTGATCTTGCATTCAGATCCATCAAGGTAGGCGACTGTGTCTGTGTGGAGCAGACACATTTGTGCATGCACAGGCTAACTGAAGGATTCAAGCCACAGGGAAAAAAGGGGCTGTATTTTTTCACTATAGGCTGTGACAAAAAACAAGCTTAGAAAATCAGTTCTGTTTGGGATCAAGGCTTACGTGACTGTATACTTTCTAAGTAGATCAGAGTTGCAACTTGCTCTGTTTGAAGGATTTGTTGCTTTGCAGACTTCTAAAGGAAGACTTTTCATGTGCATCTGAATGAAAAAAATATGTAAATTGAGATTTGGTCCAGAATACATATTTAAAAAGTGCGGGGCTGTTGGGAAAAGCAATCCATAGATATACAACATTTACAATATCATTTACAAGTAAAATTCCTGCTGTGATTACCCAGCAATGCTACAGAGCTCTCTTAGTTACATTTTGATTGCCCAGTGAATGGCACTGTTCACATTCTTCAGAATGCCTAGTGGGATGTCGCATGTAGCTGCTGTGATTCATTTAGTCTTTTTTTGTCTTTTTCCAACTAAGCATTTTCACAGGGGAAAAACAATGATGTCATCAAGTTCCCTTCTCGCTGAGACTAACTGCAAAGTTTTGTGCTGATTTGTTCATGAGAACATTTCAATCTGATGTTACTAATAAAAGTAGGTTCCCTTGCCACTATTTTGTGATAGTTTGTGAGGGAGATAGAAGCACCTCATGTCCTGCCTGCAGACCATGGACAGGGGATGAAGGATCACCCACCCTTCCAGCATACTGAAAAGAGCACCAGAATTAGACACGCTTCTTACTTGAATAAACCAATGTGATATTTTATTGGGAGATATTCTTGTTTGCGACATGGTTTTCCTAGTTAGAGGAAACAAACCCTGATGAGAATGAGACAGATTAAATACTGCCTCTCCACTGTGCTGCAGTCTTTCCCTCTAGGACTATTGATCCAAATACTAAATAACCTAGGAAAACTCATAAACCCTTCATTAAAGTTATCAAATAACTTAGGTAAGATTTTAATTATCTGGCACAAAAGACAAAGTTAGTTGTTACCATCTTCAATATCTCAGCTTCTTGCCATTGCGATGTTTAAGGGCTCAGCTCTGACTCTGGTTTGGACCTGACCTTAACAAAACAGATACAGCAATGAGGTGCTACTCAAGACTGCCACCTCCTGTCTTAAATCCCTAGTAACTCAGTGGCCGAACCTGCAGTGCGCTTCCTCTTATTATACTCCCTTTGCTTGTAAAGCTAATTCCATGTAGAAAGGATGTTTCTTCAAAAATAACCAGACACAAATGTTAACCTAAGTTACAGGAAGCAGAGAAACTCTGTGTTATGTTGTATCCATCTTACCAACAGTTATATATCCATGGAGAGCCAAAGCTGTCAGACCTAATGAAAATCCAAAAAATTGATTATTTCCTTCTAGTAGCACTATGCTGTGCCTCACTGTTCTGTGTTTCAACAGACAGGCTTATCCATTCTACTATGAACATTCATCAATTGCCAGATA
The DNA here is from genome assembly GCA_002631895.1 of Agapornis roseicollis. Lineage (NCBI taxonomy): Eukaryota > Metazoa > Chordata > Aves > Psittaciformes > Psittacidae > Agapornis > Agapornis roseicollis. The sequence continues at coordinate 107,723 of NDXB01000673.1, read as the reverse complement.
AAAATACCTTACTGACATCTAAAAAATGCTACTGCATTTATAAACTGTTTCTTAAAGGGAGAAAGATTATAGGGAGAAAGGTAGCATTTTTTCCCCACAAAGATTAATACTAACTTTAAACATATGTGGCACCAAAACGTGCCCAAGTTGAGAAATAAGAGGACAGTCTTACGCTGTGCACACTTCTGATGTCTGACAGTTCTTTGCTTCCAATGAATTAGGCAACAACCTTGCAGTCTTTTATTCACATCTGAGACTTTCTCTTCTTAAGTCTGGCTACAGGAGTCCAAGTAAATGCTCTTTCCTTTGTTATGATCTAGTTTGAGACCTCAATATCCTCCTTGTAAGGAAACATAATATCTCTCATAGAAAACTTCAACTACACCCAATCTTCACCTGCTATTAAAAAAAAAAACCCTGAAACTTCATTTCCTTTCCTTTTCCTTCTGTTTGCCTTCTTTAATTTGGGCAAATAACTGTCACTGCAAAATTGCTAACTGAAAGTATCAGCTATTTTTCAGCATAACAAAAGAAAAGAGGTTTTTCTTATATTAAGCTAGTGGTGCATCCACTTCTTTAAGCTATTTCCCCATTTTCATTCTCAATCTTAGTAAGTTCTCAGTCCTCGTTTAACCAGGGTAGCTTGCAGGAGCCTGCACTTGGGAATTTCAAGGGCAGTACTCACTAGTTCTCTCTTCAGTATGGAACATACTACTTCTCTTGTGCCATAGTAGTAGGAAGATTAAAAAAAAAAGGAAAGAAAGCATATAATTTTTGATGATGTCAAGCAGGTTTTGGGTTGCTTTCATATAATTAAGTTCTTACAATTAAATGTAATATGGTAAAAAAGCAATCGTGCTGAGCATCTGCCCTGCACATAAATCAGTGGATGGATGTTGCAAATGTCCAGCATTTCTGAGAAATCCATTTGGTCTGTGTTAAAAAAAAAAAAGAAGACTTTCTGAAATACAAGTGAGAGGTGTAATTCAAACAATATAGAAATATATATTGACAATTCTTATGCCTTCTGGAAAAACTCCGTAATGGAACACATTGTACTTCATTCTGAAATGTCTTTTCATTTAGTCAAACCTCCCTGGTCTTCAAAGCGTCACATAGAGCTCACTGAGTGTTGAAGGACCAATGTTGTCAGACGGGTGCGCTTGAAAAAGCCTGCAGAGCAGCAGAGTAGGGTTTCCTGCATCCCACAGAGCAGGAAACAAAGTATAGATGTTTTCATCTCCTCACCTCTTGCATGCTGCATGCTTGCAGGATTGAATCAATCAAGACATAATCTCTCAAATATCCTTAAACATGGCCTATTTATTAAGCACACATACCCTGCTTCCATGGTATGTACTGCTCTGAAATTTCTGGGCCTCACCTTGTCTTGCTTCAGTCACTGCAACACATAAAATCATAGAATGGTCTGGGTTGGAAACAACCTTAAAGCTCATCCAGTTCCACCTCCCTGCCACAGACAGGGACACCCTCCACTAGACCAGGTTGCTCCAAGCCCCAACCAACCTGGCCTTGAACACTGCCAGGGATGGGGCAGCCACAGCTTCTCTGGGCACCCTGTGCCAGGGCCTCACCACACATAGCATAAAAAATACCTTTCTTATGTCCAATCTAAACCTACCCTTTTCCTGTTTAAAACCATTGCCCTTTGTCCTGTCACTACAGGCCTTAATAAAAAGTCCCTCTCCAGCCTTCTTGTCAGCCCCTTTAGGAACTGGAAGTATGCTTTAAGGTCTCCCTAAGCCTCTTCTCCAGGCTGAACAACCCCAGATCTCTCAGCCTGTCTTCATAGAAGAAATGGGATAAATCACTGCTTACTAGTTTCTAGTATGTACGGAACATATTTTTCCCTCAAATGAATTAAAATAACACACTTCACTGCTACCTTTCATTTGCTCTCCTCAGAAGTCATCCTCATATGGAGCTAGACTCCGTATAGTCCTGCATACATCCTAAAACATACTCTGGATCTTGAATCTCTTACACCTGTGAAACACTGCAGGATGTCATCTCCATGAAAACTAGACATGAGCTGTTAAGTACATAATAACAGTTACAGATCAATCTATCACAGTGGGATGCTGATAGTAACTTTTGATCCAAACCCCAGTATCCTTATTGTCACGTATACATGCACACAAATGCAAGCTAGCTCAATTACCAGTATGTTACTGTTTTGTTCAAATCATACTTTATCACAAAGTCATTACTGCAAGTAAATACAGACTAGTTAAAGAATACACATAAATGGCTGTTAACTCAGGAGTCATGTTCTCCTGAACATTTTCTTTTCCAGGTATTATGAATAAATCTGTTGAAAGTTAAGGGAAGGGGCTTGACTTCACAGCAACAAACAATGAATTGATTTGAAGCCATGTTCTTTGAAAATTTGAGGTGCAAATAGACTTCAACTCTCAGAATTCTACCAGCAAACGAAACCAAAGCATATTTTGCATATGCTGTGGATGAGTTTTAAAAACTGCATGTATCTTAACAAGTCAGTTCAAGCTCACAGTACTAAAGAATCAGTGTTGTGGTTAATCCACACGGCTGGGCATCAGCTGACTTAGACTCTAGTCTGTGCTCTATCTTAGAGTTCCTCTATGAGGTAATCACAATTGTCTTTTCAGAGGTGGTAGCTAATTTTGGATAACCCAGCTTTGCCTGCCAGGCTTTAATATCTGGAACCCAGTTTTCAGAAACTGGTTTCACTGACTTCAGCTGGTATAAAAAGAACTCCAAACCTCTGGAAATCAGATTCCTAAAACTGAATTTCCATTGGTTGCCATTTATATCTCTGCAAAGTGTCCACTAAATGTTGCCAGTGATGTAAGTGGAGAATTCAGATTTACTAACACTTTGCATCCACCGCACATGCTTAAACAACTACAAAACATTTAGGGGGATGGAGAGCAGGATCCAGTGCATCCATAGGCTTGCCATGAGCGAGGTACCCAATGTCCAACACACCTGATCTCCACAACTCAATGCTTCAGCTTGGGTCATCAGAAAATACAAAGTTTCAAATAAGCCATAGCTGAAAAGGCAGATTTTCTTTGCCATAAAACTATTTAGAGCCAATATAAATATATGATGCTACATGGAACTGAAGTTGAGTTGAATTTAAAAAACCGAAGTGACCTTTACAATTTGTTCTTATGTGTATCTGGAAATGAGTCAACAAAAATAAGTTCATAGTCTATAACCCTGTAACACTAAAGAGGAAAAACATTTTCTTCACCTCATGAAGAAACATTAGTGAAAAATCCCCAACAGCAAAGACCTGAACACATCATATTTTCATTAGACAGCCAAATAGCTCACTCAAGAATCCCGGTGTAACCTACACTGGATCATTCCATCTGTGTGAGGATGTTTTGCAATTATGCCAGTGCTTCCAGCTCAGATGACTCAGAATGGGTGGTGCTTACAGGGAGGAGATCCAGACCCTTTTGTCCTTCACAGGAATCCAGGCCTGCTGAGCACTCTCATCTGACACCAGAGCTGTCTTTTATTAGCAGGAAATTATCCTGCATAGGCTACCATGACCACACTGCTCCTGGCACCTGAGTGAGGTTGCTTTTGATAACCAGGAAAATTAGACATTCAAGATTTGGTTAAGGTCAGAGCTCCTTAATGCTAATGAAGTAGCCACTTAATGTTGGAGGTGTGTCTGATGAAGGCTTATCTTGTCCTTTAAACCACAATCTGTTTAGAAGAAACAGAACTTCCTGAATGTTTTTAACTTATTGCATCCCCTGTTTCATAAAATCAGCAAATGATATCCGGTATTTAGGGAATTCTAAGGGACATTTAGTGTGAATATTTCTAATTTTCTATTTTTGGCAAAGTAATGAAAGAATACTGAGACAAAGGTAAAATGCCTCAATAAGAAACAAAACAGATTAATGAAGAGATTAATACTAATACTTAGGTAGAATGTCTTTTCCCTGCTCAGCCAAAACAACCAGCTTCATCAACACAGGAACTTCAGTTTCCCCAGCTGGCACTGGGCTGGCATGTGCAGAGCTTATATACCTGTAGGAAGTGAAAGTGAGACAAAGAAACACTGTTCCTCCTGGACCTTCCTTTCTCTGTTGTACAGAGCAGAGCTGTGGGACAGCTGCCCCCATAGCTAATTTTCCCTTTCTATTTTGAGTATTTCTGGGTTCAAACTTAAACAGGGAAACTTTAAGTTAGAGATAAAAAATAAGTTCTTCATTGCGAGGGTGGTGAGGCACTGGCATGCATTGCCCAAGGNGCTAATTTTCCCTTTCTATTTTGAGTATTTCTGGGTTCAAACTTAAACAGGGAAACTTTAAGTTAGAGATAAAAAATAAGTTCTTCATTGCGAGGGTGGTGAGGCACTGGCATGCATTGCCCAAGGAAGTTGTGAATGCTCCATCCCTGGCAGTGTTCAAAGCCAGGTTGGATGGAGTCTTGGGTGACACAGTTTCATACAAGGTGTCCCTGCCCATGGCAGGAGGGTTGGAACTGATGATCTTAGGTCCTTTCCAGCCTTAACTGTTTCATTATTCTATTTCCTGCCTTCTGCCTCTGCTCGTAGGGTTTCTCTGTGCCTGCACATTAGGATAAGCATGGAGTACTCAATTGGCAAGTGCATAAAAACCTATTCAACTCAGTATAATATAGTTGTAGTACTTTATCTGATAAGCTTCAGCACTCCGCTCAGTCATCATACTTTTATTACCTTCTGTCACAAAGGCTTGCTCTCTTGCAAAAGTCACAGCAAGTCACCACACCTTCTACTCAGAAACTAGGGGGGAGTTCCCTCCATGGCTTTATGAGCAGCAGTGAGTGGACACTACAGAAATCTTCTATTTACACAGAATTATGCAAAAGTTACTTTTTAACTGACTGAGGAAAATCTGAATTTTGAAGTATATATACAAAATTATTTTGAAAATAGAAAAAAATATTTTCCTCTACTTGCATATTTCTTTAGAACCTTCTAAATAAGTTGCACTAACTAGAATATACACAGAATGGAATATGTGCAATATATACACAAAGAAGATAAATCAAGTCATCATAAATCAAGAAATCATATGGTACTCCATATTTTCACCCATTAAATCACTGATTTTTAAGCTTTTCCACTTCAAGATTTCTTTGCATCCTATCACTGATGTACAAAAGAAATACCAGTTCCTGTGTATTTTGGGTATAGTTAAACTAAATCTGCAGCTATGATTTATTTATAAGTGCACTATACTATTAGCACAGTTCAGGCAGTTCATAAACACTGACACTCAGCAGGATCCCTCGGGTATTAACACTGTTCCTCAACAAAACTCATGCAGAAAACTATCTCCTCCACTGACACAACAATGGATACACTGGTGTGGAGAAGGCATTCCCTGTTACCCTGTTCACAGCAAATGACACTGACAAGTACAGACCATGACAAAACATCGCTCCCTGTTACTTAAAAAGGTTGCTGCCACGCTCTGCAACTTTCTTCCTACAGACACTGCTCTTTGCTTTTCTTTAGGACAAGAAAAAAGATCTCAGTTCAACTAAACTAGCAAAATAAGTTTAAAAATAGACTTCCATCCAAACCACAATATATTTCCTCTCTTACATTGTACATGGCCTTTGATAAAACACCAAAATCTTTTCAATAACTGGCAGCAATAGCCGGTAGCAAGGACAATGATGGATTTACTGACTATACCTTGCAGTACATAAGTTCTTCCTTAAAAGCCCTCCTTCCGGCAGAGAACTTGCATCCCTTTCATATGTAATCTAATATGCCGTGCTAGAAGCTGCAAATTAACCATTTATTTTGCAGTGATTGGCCGCCCTCAGCCTCACTATGTCCTGAGTGACTTTAATTACACTGTAATTTCTGACTGTAGTTCTCAAACTAACCCTTAGTCATACAGTGTTTTCTTTAACAGTCAAAATCCCTGGTAGGAAAAGGCCTATGTCATAAAAATTACAGGAGATGTAGATGAATGTAGTAAAATTAAAATCATAAGCATATCTAAGGATCTAGTGAATATCTAATCTTAGAATGGTTAGTGAAGGCAGTTTGCTCTTCAGACTGCTCTTTTCCTTCTTCACATCTCCAAATTAAAACCTAGTTTGCCTCAGAGCAGAGCAAATTTTGCCATCACTGTACAGGAGGAGGCACAGCTGAAGCATTCAGCCTGACAAATCAAGAGATGATTTGAACCAAAAATGAACCTTTTCTCATTCAGAGATTGCAGATGCTTTATTCATGAGCATTAATATGATATGGCATGGCACCATACCCAGTTTATTGAATGTAAGACACAGGCAGGTTATGTAATGTGTCAGAATTGCCCAGCAGGACTAACAGCAGAACAGTAAAGAGGGTGTATTTCCCCTGTCTAAGCCCTGCAGCCTGTGTTCAATACGCTGAGTGATTTCAGATAGACAGATTAATTATTTCTTTCCTGGACAAAGAGCAGGCTTTCAAGGCTTTTTCATCTGGCTTCAACCAACAATGCAAAGCCTTTATTTGTGTGAGTATCAAAATGTCATGCCCTGGAAAAAACATTAAAATATGAACGTTAAACATATCTGTATTAAAAAGCAGTTCATACCCAGGTAAAGTTGCTACTGCTCCACAGTGACCAGGATGTCCTTCCATAATAGTGTATGGCAACAGATTAGTCCATGTTTGTTTGCATAGCTTCTTCATCCCGCTAGGTACTGCCCAGTCTTCTCCTCATTCTCAATATCTGGATGTGATTAAAGTTAAAAAAAAAAGGAAAAGGGTCAAATATTATGTATGGCCTATAGTCTGCTATTTTTAAAGTTTCTGATTGTTCCCACAGCTTGTAAAATTCAAGGCAGAGCAAAACATTACAACCATGACTATACACATATATATACATATGTAACTCATATAATCGTACAAAACCCCTTTTGCTTCTGTCATTTCTTCTATTCCTGGTTGCAACAGCCAATTACTCATAGTGGACTAACACAAGCCATAGCACAGAAGTAAAAATGGGGGGGTTTGTTCCTGACTTCTTGTCTTGTGGAAGACAATGGAATTTGGGCAACACAAACAACAAACCCCATACAGGGCTGTCAGAGATAAGCCAGGAGATGATGCTTATTCTTTAATTGGCCCCCACCAGACAAATGCAAACTGTTTGCCAAGCAGACCTGGGGAAGACCTCTTGGGGCGAGTAAACGCTCTCCTGGGCTGCTGAGCTACGAAGTAACACAATATTCTTGGTAAATAGCTCTTTAACAGCTGCCTGGTTTCCCTCCGTGCAAGGAGAGCTGGCAGACAAACCCATGGGGGGCAGGCTGCTGGGGAGAGGAAGGTATGAGAGGGGACACCTCTCACCCCGCGGGAAGGCAGGCCCCGGGCATGCGGCTTGCTGTCCTCAGGAGCTTGGGACACTGCCCCTGCCCGGCCCCCGGCCACGGCTGCCCCGGGCACCTCGTATCAGCGCTCCTACGGCGGCAGAGGAAGCGTCGCCCTGTTAGTCAGTCTGTCACGACAGCACAAGCAGCCGCGGGGAGCTCCATGACCCCCTGTCCCGCGCCGAGGCACATTCCCGGTGGAAGGCGGAGACACGTATCGGGTCATTCGGCTGGATCTCCGGCCCGCTCTGCTGCCCTGGGCGGCCGGGGAAGGCAGCGTGGAGCAGAGTCGGCCGCTGCCGCCATGGCAACGGGGGCGGGCGGGGCAGGAAGAGGCGGGCGGCAGCGGCGGGGATGTCTGGGTGTTGATTGGGCGGTGTCGGGCGCTGACGGCTTCCGGCGTGCGCGCAGGCTCGGGGGGGGGGGCCCGGTGGTTGTGGCGGCGGCGGCGGCGGCGGCGGCGGCAGCGGCAGCGGGGCGTGAGTCGGTGCGGGGCGGTACGCTGCGCTGCGCAGGGATGGACACGCTGGGCAGGAAGGTGGTGGTGTGCGACAACGGCACCGGGGTGAGTGGCTCCGGCCCCGGGACCCGCCCTGCAGCCGTGGTTGGGGGGGAGGGTGACGGCGGCGGGGGAAAAGGGGAAGCGGGGCGACTCCCACCCGGCCCGGCTTCCTGCCGGCACGCCCGCGGGCCGCGCCCGGCCTTGCTGCCGCTACCGGGCCCGGCCGGCTCTCCCCGCCGCAAGCCTTGCCAAGGCGCTGCTCGGGGCCGGCGAGGGCCGCGCCCGCCGCTCTCCGCCAGCCCCGGCCCGGAGGAATGAATGGGCGGAGGGAGCTCGGCGCGGAAGAAGGGCGGGCCCGGCTGTGTGCCGGGGGTTCGATCGGGTATAAACCCAATAAGCAGAACACATCGGGGGGCATCGGTGCTGTACCCGGTGCGCGGATAGCACACTGTGCTACCCCCGGCATTTTGCTGTTTTATCGTGAATGTAGTATTTCTCCGCATGGCCTGAGCGAGTGTCTGCAGCCACGAGTATTTAACCAAAAGTACCAACTGTCTTCAAATTCTGAATGAGAACCTTATACCTCTGGCAGAGAGGGACGTGTCCTCCTTGTGCAGGGTTGTTAGTTGTAGGGAAATGCTTGCGGTAGAGGGTTTGTTTTGCAGCTACTGGTCAAAATGGAGCGTCATTCTGTCGTTCGCACCTTTCTGATCTGAAACATACTCAAAATCGGCATTTTTGAATCCAGAGAAAAGCAGAGGTTTTCTCCCCATCCTTTCACCTATTCTGCCCTCTCTGAGCAAGCAGGCACCCACTGGAAACTCACCCTTTTGTCAGTGGCACACAGGCTTTGAGGCGCCCCACAGGAAGTGATAAAGATCCCGTTTCAAAGCAAAACGATACAGGATGCTATAGGTGGCTCTTTTGCCTCGGTGGTTTTGTTTAGCAATCTAAGGTTTTCCCTGGTAAAGAAATATGGAGAGTTAGCCCAGCTGACAGCATGTGAACATCTTTTGAAAATTAGGGGAAAAAAAGGGGAGTGATTTTTGTTTTTTCTCTATAAACAGAATAAAGATGCATTTTTTTTGAAGCCCAGGAGGGAGTAGTTGAGACAAAGGATGTTGCTAGAGACTCAGTATCCTGAATTAAGAAGGTTTTCCAATTAGCATCTGAAATGATTGGAACAGTTCAGGAAGGACATTGTATCTGACAGGTCTGGGGTTTGACAGTTCTATGTCATCTTGGTTTTCCTCCTATAGCAAAAAATAATAAGGTTGGGGTCTCGAGTCTGGGCACTTTTTACACTATCCTTTAGGAAAAGGAAAGGAAAAAAGGAGGTATTCACTGTTTTCTTCTTATAAATGGATATGGAAGTTGTTTTGTTGGGGGGGGGGGGATATTAGTTTTGAGCTTCTTTTTTGGCTTGGGTTTTCTTTTTTTTTTTTTTTT